>CAUYNB010024720.1:0-13332 GCA_963574225.1 Lagothrix lagotricha
GCATGGGGAGAAAAGCCAGATGTGGGTGATGGGGAGGAAGGCAGCAAATCACACTGCCATATGTGTACCTATGCAACAATCTTCCATGTTCTTCACATGTACCCCCAAACCTAAAATGCAATAAAAAATATATATATAAATTAAAACAAACAAACAAACAAACAAACAAAATTTACACTCCCACCAACAGTGTAAAAGTGTTCCTATTTCTTCACATCCTCTCCAGTATCTGCTGTTTCCTGACTTTTTAATGAATGCCATTCTAACTGGCATGAGATGGTATGTCATGGTGGTTTTGATTTGCATTTCTCTAATGACCAGTGATGATGAGCATTTTTTCATGTCTGTTGGCTGCATAAATGTCTTCTTTTGAGAAGTGTCTGTTCATATCTTTTGCCCACTTTTTGATGGGGTTGTTGTTTTTTTCTTGTAAATGTGTTTAAGTTCTTTGTGGATTCTGGATATTAGCCCTTTGTCAGATGGATAGATTACAAAAAATTTCTCCCATTCTGTAGGTTGCCTGTTTACTCTGATGGTATATTCTTTTGCTGTGCAGAAGCTCTTTAGTTTATTAGATTCCATTTATCAATTTTGGCTTTTGTTGCCCTTGCTTTTGGTGTTTTAGTCTTGAAGTCTTTGTCCATGCCTCTGTCCTGAATGATATTGCCTAGATTTTCTTCTAGGGTTTTTATGGTTTTAGGTCTTATGTTTAAGTCTTTAATCCATCTCGGGTTAATTTTTGTATAAGGTGTAAGGAAGGGATCCAGATTCAGCTTCCTGCATATGGCTAGCCAGTTTTCCCAGCGTCATTTATTAAATAGGGAATCCTTTCCCCATTGCTTGTTTTTGTCAGGTGTGTCAAATGGTTGTAGATGTGTGGTGTTATTTCTGAGGCCTCTGTTCTGTTCCATTGGTCTATATATCTGTTTTGGTACCAGTACCATCCTGTTTTGTTACTGTTGCCTTGAGGTATAGTTTGAAGTCAGGCGGCGTGATGTCTTCATCTTTGTTCTTTTTCCTTAGGGTTGTCTTGGCTGTGTGAGCTCTTTTTTGGTTCCATATGAAATTTAAAGTAGTTTTTTCCAATTCTGTGATGAAAGTCAATGGTAGTTTGATGGGGATAGCATTGAATCTATAGATTACTTTGGGCAGTATGGACATTTTTATGATATTGATTCTTTCTATCCATAAGCATGGAATGTTTTTCATTTGTTTGTGTCCTCTCTTGTTTCCTTGAGCAGTTGTTTGTAGTTCTCCTTTAAGAGATCATTCACATCCCTTGCAAGTTGTATTCCTATATATTTAATTCTATTTTTTTGTTTTAAGGCTACCTAACAATTACAATAGCCTCCTGAAAGGTCTCCCTGCAGTCTCTTTTATTTTATCTTTCCTTAGTTTATCCATTTATTCATTTATTCAATAAATATTTATTGAGGATCTAGTGTGCGTGGAAACTGTTCCAGCCATGGGCTTGTAGAATTGAACAAAGACAAAAATTCTTGCCCTCATGGATTTTATTTTCTAGTGGGAGGAGACAATAAAATACATAAGTAAATAATATAGTATATTAGAATTGAGGCTGGGCACAGTGGCCTAAAATCCCAGCACTTTGGGAGGCTGA
This sequence comes from Lagothrix lagotricha, assembly GCA_963574225.1. NCBI lineage: Eukaryota > Metazoa > Chordata > Mammalia > Primates > Atelidae > Lagothrix > Lagothrix lagotricha. The sequence continues at coordinate 1,622 of CAUYNB010024720.1, forward strand.
GGTAGGAGGATCCATTGAGTGGAAGAAGTCAAGACCAGCATGGGCAACATAGGAAGACCCTGTCTCTATTAAAAAAAAAAAAGAAAAGAAAATAATATGTATTCACAAAATAGACAAAACAGGAGGAAATAAGAAGGTTGGGGGAGGGAGATGAAATTTTAGATAGGATGGTTTCACTGCAAATGTAGCATTTTGGAGGGTGTTGATGAAACCACCTTTGCAAAGATTATGAGAGCTAGAGGAGTCTAGCATGGCTGACTTCATCTCGCTTCTAGCCTCACTGTCTGGCTGTCTTTGTTCATTCCTGGTGGTAGGCCAAGCTAACCATGGAAGGAAGTTAGATTATAGTTTAACTTTAAAGCAAGGATGATAGTAGTCCCTCCATAAAACTGATCCCTCCTTGTTTGGAAACTGAAACTGCCTTTATAAGGCTGATAAAAGACATCAAGATTAGAATTATGAGAGGGGCCTGAACTCTGCTAAGATATAGATGTAGCTAAATGATAACCAGCCATTGTCCCCTAGCTTGTTTTTCTATAATCCCTTACTGATCAAGAGTCGTATGACCAGAGATCCTAAGATTTGTGTCCTCCCCAATTGCTCATATAGATAACATCACCATGATATTAGGTTTGTGCACAAATAATTGTGTTTTTTGCCATTAAAAGTAATGGCATCTACTTAATGGAACTTAAGATGGGTCTTTTGAGATGCTTTTCAGACTTTTACTTTCTAACATATTTATTTTGTCATTGCAGACCTCTCAGTTCAGACTAGGATTTGCAGCATCTCTCGACAGTTTCTTCAATAACATTCATTAAGTAACTGACTCCACCTGGACCCATAACTGTGCCCCCACCCAAAGGCAGGCTCAGCACAAGAAGACTGTTTTCCACACCCCTATGATTTCATCCCCAACCAATCAGCAGCACCCATTCCCTAGACCCATGCCCACCAAATTATTCATAAAAATCCTAGCCTCTAAGTTTATTAGGAGGGCTGATTTGAGTAATAAACTCCTGCCCTTTTGCTTGGCTGGTCTTGTGTTAAGTAACCTGTTTCTTCACTACAACACTTCGGTACATTGGCCCTATCTGTGCAGCAGGCAAGACGGACTCATTGGGTGATAACATTTAGAGGACTAAGTAGTGAAACATGCAGGATCTGGGTGACAGGTGTTACTAAGAAGGAAGAGTAGGCACAAAGTCCTGGAGGTGGACCGGTGCTTTGCATTTTCTGGTGGTTGGAAAGAAGTGAAACAGGCAAAAGGGGGACAGCATGACCAGAAGAGGTAAAAGAGTGACCGGGAACCAGATCATGTAGAACTCTGCAAGTCATAGCAAGTACCTAGGCTTCTGTTTCTCTGATACGGGAAGCCTTTGGAGGTTTTGAGCAGATGTCATTATCTGGGTCATATTTTAACAAGATAAGTCTGGTTGCTGTGCTGAGACTGGACTGTAGGAGGGTAAAGCCAGAAGAAACAAATGGTTAGGAGGCTGTTACCATAATGTGATCCTCCGACGCAAAATTCTCCAATAATTTCCCAACACAGAATAAAATTAAAATTCTTTTGAATAGCTTTTAAGGTCAGTCATGATTTGGTGCCTTCACCATTTTGGCCCCATTTCCTGCTCCTACTGCCACTCACCTCCCCATCATTCTCTCGTCTGATTGATAGCCTTTTGAAGTACTTATTGAATTTTCAAGTCACGGTTCAAATGCTTCATTCTCCATGAACATGTCTCTGTTTTTTCCTATGCTCCCATCTCATATGGAGATGTGAACACTTGTTTCTTTCGATGTTATGTTTTTGGCTGTCTCCCCACTAAACCATGCACTTCCTAAGGTTAAGGACTCTGCTTTGCATCCTGTTACATAGAAATGACAAAAATAAAAAAAAGGTTAAACGAATGACTTTACCATGGAATACGTGTTGGCTTGCTTTCTCTATACAGTACTGATTTAGGGGGCAGTGATGGAGGGGAAGTATTCAACTTTGATACCACGTGAATTCTTTATTCTCTTTTTTCACCTTCCTCTGAAAAAAATCTAGAAGCCACTGAAGTTCTTTTTCTGGGATGGCAGGGGAAAGGAGGCAAGGCACAAGTCTTTATGAATGCTGCCTGTATCTGCTAATGTCATCTCCATTAAAAAACAAAACCAGAAACCAGTTAAACGTGCTGGGTACAGTGGGTCATGCCTTTAATCTCAGCACTTTGGAGACTGAGGCAAGAAAATCTCTTGAGGCCAGGAGTTCTAGGCCAGCCTGGAAAACATAGCACCACCTTGCATCTAAAAAAAATGTTTTTTATTATCTGGACGTGGTGGTGAATCTGTAGACCCAGCTACTCAGGAGGCTGAGGCTGAAGGATGGCTTGAGCTTGGGAGTTTGAGGTTACAGTGAGCTATGATCACACCACTGCACTCCAGCCTGGGTGACAGAGTGAGACCCTATTTCTGAAATAAAATGGATTAGTTAACTAAAACCCTTTCTGTTGTTCTTTGTATCAATCCTATACCAGAATTCTGCTACAAACATGCCAAAAGAAAGAGCAAAAGTGAAGAAGGTAAAAAGTGACTTTTATCTAGCTGCTACTTTATAATGCCCTGTGGTTATTTACTTATATATTTGTTTTGTTTGGGGAAAGAATTGCCCTGGGCATATAGGTTAGGCATAACCTTAATTTCATGGTTGACATAAATGTTTATTTTATTCAAATCTCCAAGAATGCTATTTTATAAGGGTTAAGAAATGCATTTCTTCAAACTCTTGCAAAGCATTTTCCCCCAAATATTAGTGCCTAAGCTGTTTCTTCCCAGTTGCTTCTGCATATTTATTTTCTCATTGCAAACCTCTCAGTTGAGACTGGGATTTGCAGCATCTCTTCACAGTTTCTTCAATAACATTCATTAAGAAACTCTTTTGTCTCATCTTGTAGATCGTTAATGAAGCTGTTAACTAACACTAGAGTTTCATTGATTCCTGGGGCAGGGCTATGAGACACCTCTGTCACGTGATACATCGCATCTTTCCCTGGTTTTGATGTCATCAGCCCTCAGCTTTTAGCCTGTACAGAATGCTGGAATCCAAATCCAATTCAATTTGAATTCATTTTGCAAGTAAGACTTTATTAGATACTGTATTAAGTGCTTTACTAAAATTAGGTTATGTTACATCTTCATTTTCTCTCTCTCTTTTATTAATCATGCAATTCTCACTCCCATTTGAAAAAGAAAAAAAAAGCAATTAGGTTTTCTCAGCTTGGTTCAATCTCAAAATCCAGGCTGCTTATTGCCTCTGGTTCCACTATAATCTAAATGCTTACAGATGCCATCAGCCTCTGTTTTGCTTCTCTGTGAAATCAGTGCCACATCAGTTTCTATTAAAACTTTACACCTCCCTAGGCCTGAGCTGTTTTAGGCTGAAAGTCTCACCTGATTAATGATGCTTGGAGCTGGAAGTTTCCCCAGAGGCACTGGATCATGTGGTTTTCAAAGTGCATTTCATGAAGTCCTACTTCCCCCAAAGATGCCTTAGGGACCACAAGGGAATGATAAGGTGGATGCCCAAGGACAAGGTTCCTCATCCCTGCTTTAACAGGGCAATAAATATCGTTTTCATCTGATTTACATATTAGAACTCCATGAAGGGCCTCTGCTAGTCCACATGGAGCCTTTGTACATTCCAGAAAAAGTCACTCTTCCTCTGGGCAGACAGTCCTTCCACAGGGTTGCCATACTTTTATATAACATTTGATTTTGAGACAGGGACTCTGATACTAAAAATTAGGTTGAAGAACCTCTACCCAAGGCCAGCCTCTTATGTTACCCAAGAATAAAATCAAAATCAGTAAGATCGATTTTTCACCATTCTACAGTTGAATATTCATATTCAACTTCTTCCACTTGGGTATGTAAGTGTTTTCGTTATTTTTAATGGACAGCACTCCTGACTTGACCATGCATTCATGCTCAAATATAAGTGAGTTCATTCAAAAATATTTATTAAGCATTCACAAGTCCACACTCTCATGGAGCCTATATTCTTGAGGAAGAAGACAAGTAAAAACAAATAACATTGTACATAAATGAAATGCCAGGTAGTGGAAAATGCTGCAAAGAAAAACAAAGCAGGAAGAGAGCACAAGGAATAAAGGAAGAGGAATTCTATTTTAGGTATTCCATACAATAGCAATCTCTGAGAGCATTAGTCTTCTTACTGCTACTTTTCTGTGACAAAGTAAACAAACCAAAAAACAAACATAATCTCCCTCCATGTTTAGTATTTAGAATATACTTAATAAATCAATAGCATATATCAAACATACAACATTTTAGTCATTTAGTAAATTTTACTGAATAGAGACTGAGAGGAATACATGTAAACAAACATGTAATAAAACATATTTCCTGCCTTCAAGGGACTTGAAGTCTAGTGAGAGAATAGGATATGCATTAATCTAATGATAATATATTTTATAAATAATGATTCAGAGGTTTTTCAGAGTATAATAGTGGTAAGAGACTGGTGGAAAGGGGAAGATTTTATTTGATAACATTGAACAAACACTTGTGTGTTTGTATTTGATAATGAAGATGTGTCAGAGATGAGAAGGATTTCAGGAGGAGGCCAGGGAGAGATGGAACAAGCAGAGACATGAAAGCTGGTCTGAAACGGAGTAGCCTAATGAGACCGAAATGTGGCAGTATGTAGAAGATGAGACCTTGAATATCATTCTAAGGAATTTTGGATTTATTCCATTAGGTGATAGGGAAAAATGGAAGAATGTGAAGAGAAAAGTGCATGGCAGTAAAGGAGATTTGCATTGGTTTTGTAGTATATTAGGACTCTCCAGAGAAATGGAATCTATGGAAGATTAGATGGAGACAGAGAGATGCATGGATGATAGATAGATATAGATAGTTAGATATAAATATGTGATATTATATATATGAGAGAGACAGAGACAGAGAGATTTATTTTAAGGCATTGTCTCACACATTGTGGAGGCTGGTAAGTCCAACATATGCAGGGTAGGGCAGAAGGCTGGAGATGCAGGCAAGTGTCCATGTTGCAGCTCGACTCCACAGGCTGTCTGCTGGCACAATTTCCTGTTCCTCAAGAAAGGTCAGTCGTTATTCTCTTAATATACTTCGGTGGATTGAATAAGACCCACCCACATCATGGAAGGAAGATAATCTGCTTTACTAAAAATCTGCTGACTTAAATGTTAATCTCACCTAAAAAATAGCTTCATAGCAATATCTAGATTAGTGTTTGATCCAGTATCTGGAAGATGTGACCTAGCTAAATTGACACTTAAATTAACCATTACGGACATCTTCCCACTATCCTGTCTGTGGCCCTCAATACTCAGTAAACGATTCCACCACTGGCCTCCTCAGTGGCAGGTTTGTGCATAGTGTACGTTGTGTCCTTAGCCAAGCCATGGGAATGGAGGAGGGCTCTGTTGTATTGCAAGAGAAGGCACAATACTGGTGCTTAGTGCTTCCCCCATACTCACCTGCTTAGGAATCACCTGGCTAGCTTGTTAAAATGCATATTCTGGTTTGGTCGATCTAAAGTGAGGCCCAAGATGGGCATTTTAAACAACTACCCAGGAATGACAATGTTAGTCCATGGTCCACACTCTAAGCAGGAAGGCAGTAGAATTTTCAAAGCTCTGTGGGCGGTAGCTGCGTCTCTGCAGAGTAGAGGTGACCTGAGGGTTAGCAAAAATGACCTCTAGTGTCTAGTCGAAAGCAGTGACTCTAAGGCTTTTTTGTTCCTTACAGTCACCTAGAGAGCTTCTAAACCACAGATGCTCCAACTCCAGGTAGTGGACTGAGTGAGTTCAAGGCCCAAGACTCCATGTTACTCTTCAGAATAAAAACAACACTCCCAGGTACTTTTGATGCAGATCTGAAACTACTCTTTGAGAAACACTGGTTTTAATTTTTAAGGCTCAGAAAAACTGCAAGTATATTTCTGGGGAAAAGTTCTTGGGGCATCTGAAACCACATTTTCTCAGGGAAGAAAAACACTGGAAGGATAGAAAACAAATTGTGTTTAATTTAGAGTTTTACTGAGGCTTAGAGGTTATGTAGATCTGGGGAATGGTAAGTCTATTACCCAGGGAAAATTATATATGGAAAAAATATAAAATTCCTAATGAAACCAGACATGAATGCCTCTTCTGCTCCATGTTTACCCAGGGAAGAACAAAGAATAGGCCATATGACCTGTGTATAGATGCAGAAAGTCTCTGGGTGTATGGCTGTGATATATAGGCTGCCAGAGGTACTGGGAAAAGGCCGCAGGGAGAAGGAAACCTCCAGCTGAACTTTGTAACAATTCAACCAAATGGGAGGTCTCCTGGCCAGAATTTGGGGGAGGACGTGAATCCAGTGGGCAGATCCCACAGGCAGGGAAGCATGAAAGCCCTACTTGTTTTTGCAGCTGGGAGGCTGGTAGTCTGAGACAAGTTCTCAGCCCTGCTTGCCCACTGCCTGGGAACAGACTCAGTGCTGTTGTTGGAGGAAGCATGGTGGGAGTGAGACTGGCCTTTTGGGTTGTGTGGTTGTGTGGGAGCTGGGCGAGGCCTGTGACTGCCTGTTTTCCCCTACTTCCCCGACAACCTGCACGACACAGTAGAGGCAGCCATAATCCTCCTAGGAACACAACTCTGTTAACCTGGGAACCATACCCCCATTCCCCACAGCAGCCACAGCAAGACCCAACCAAGGAGAGTCTAAGCTCAGACACAACTGGCCCTGCCCCAACCTGACAGCCTTTTCCCACCCACCATGGTAGCTGAAGACCAAGGGCACATACTCGTGGAAGTTTAGGGCCCCAGCCACCACCAGATCCACCCCATACTATCACAGCTGATGCTCTCTTGAAAGCACCACCTCCCAGTAGGAGACCAACCAGCACAAAAATAGTACATTAAACAACCAAAATTAAGGACCCTCACAGAGTCCATTTCACTCCCCTGCCACCTCCACCAGAGGAGGTGCTGGTACCCAAGGCTGAGAGACCCACAGATGATTCACATCACAGGGTTCTGTGCAGACAACTACCAGTGCCAGCCTGGAGCCTGGTAGATCTGCTAGGTGGCTAGATCCAGGAGAGATAACTGTCACTATAGCTCAGCTCTCAGGAAGCCACATCCATAGGAAAAGGGCAAAAATACTACATCAAGGGAACACCCCAGGGGACAAAAGAATCTGAACAACAGACTTGAGCCCTGGACCTTCCTTCTGACAGAGGCTACCCAAATGAGAAGGAACCAGAAAACCAGCTCTGGTAATATGACAAAACAAAGTTCTTTAACACCCCCCGAAAATCACACTAGCTCACCAGCAATGGATTCAAACCAAGAAATCCCTGATTTATCTGAAAAAGAATTCAGAAGGTCAGTTATTCAGCTAATCAAGGAGGTACCAGAGAAAAGTGAAGCCCAATTTAAGGAAATCAAAAAAATAATACAAGAAATGAGGGGAGAAATCTTCAGCAAAATAGCATAAATAAAAAACAAAACTTCAGGAAACAGTGGACACACTTATAGAAATGCAAAATGCTCTGGAAAATCTCAGCAATAGAATTGAACAAGCCAAAGAAAGAAATTTAGAGCTCGAAGACAGGGTTTTATAATTAATCTAATCCAACAAAGACAAGGAAAAGAATAAAAAAATGTGAACAAAGCCTCCAAGAAGTCTGGGATTATGTTAAATGACCAAACCTAACAATAACTGATGTTCCTGAGGACGAAGAGAAATACAAAAGTTTGGAAAATATATTTGGGGGAATAATCAAGGAAAACTTCCTGGGCCTTGCTAGAGACCTAGATATCCAACTGCAAGAAGCTTAAAGAACATTTGGGAAATTCATCACAAAAAGATCACCACCTAGGCAGGCACATTGTCATCAGGTTATCTAAAGTTAAGATGAAGAAAAGAATCAAGAGGTATAAGGCAAAAGCAGCAGGTAACCTATAAAGGAAACCCTATCAGATTAACAGCAGATTTCTCAGCAGAAACACTACAAGCTACAAAGGATTGGGACCCTGTTTTCAGCCTCCTTAAACAAAACAATTATCAGCCAAGAATTTTGTATCCAATAAAACTAAGCTTCATACATGAAAGAAAGATACAGTCTTTTTCAGACAAACAAATGCTGAGATAATTTGCCGCTACCAAGCCAGGAATACAAGAACTGCTAAATAGAGCACTAAAGCTTGAAACAAATCCTGGACATACATTAAAACGGAACTCCTTTAATGCATAAATTTCACAGAACCTATAAAATAAAATTTAAACAAACAAACAAACAAGGTATACAGGCAACAAATAGCATGTTGAATGAAATAGTACCTCATATCTCAATACTAACATTGAATGTAAATGGTCTGAATGCTCCACTTAAAAGATACAAAATTGCAGAATGGAGAATTCACCAACCAGCTATCTGCTGCCTTCAAGAGACTCACCTATCATGTAAGAACTCACATCAACTTAAGGTAAAGGGGTGGTAAAAGAAATTCCATACAAACACCAAAAGTGAGCAGGAATAGCTAATTCTTATATCAGGTAACACAAACCTGAAAGCAATAGCAGTTAAAAAAAGACAAAGAGAGACGTTACATCATGATAAAAAGCCCTGTCCAACAGGAAAATATCACAATCCCAAATATCATTGCACCTAACACTGAAGCTCCCAGATTTATACAACAATTACTACTATACCTAAGAAATGAGATAGACAGCAACACAGTAATGGCGGGGAAGCTCAATCTTCCACTGACAGCACTAGACAGGTCATCAGAACAGAGAGTCACCAAAGAAACACAGGATTTAAACTCTACCCTGGAACAAATGGACTTAATGAAACATTCCACCCAAGAACCACAGAATATATATTCTATTCATCAGTGCATGTAACTTTCTCCAAGACAGATCAAATGATAGGCCACAAAATGAGCCTCAGTAAATTTAAGAAAATTGAAATTATATCAAGCACTCACTCAGACCACAGTGGAATAAAACTGGAAAATCAATTCCAAAAGGAACCTTCAGAACCACACAAATACATGGAAATTAAATAACTTTCTCCTGAATGATCATTAGGTCAAAAATGAAAACAAGATGGAAATTTAAATAATTCTTCAAACTAAATGACAATAGTGGCACAACCTATCAAAACCTCTGGGATACAAAAAAAGTGGTGCTAAGAGGAAAGTTCATAGCTATAAATGCTTACATCAAAATGTCTGAAAGAGCACAAATGGACAATCGAAGGTCACACCTCAGGGAACGAGAGAAACAAGAACAAACCAAACCCAAACCCAGCAGAAGAAAGGAAATAACCAAGATCAGAGCAGAACTAAATGAAATTGAAACAAACAAACAAAAAAATATATAAAAGATAAATGAAACAAAAAGCTGGCTCTTTGAAAAGAGAAATTGATAAACCATTAGCAAGATTAACCAAGAAAAAAAGAGAGAAAATCCAAATAAGCTCAATAAGAAACAAAACAGGAGCTATTACAATGAACACCACAGAAATACAGCTCATTCAAGGCTACTATGAACACCTTTATGTACATGAACTAGAAAACCTAGAGGAGATGGATAAGTTCCCGGAAAGATACAACCCTTCTAGCTTAAATCAGGAAGAATTAGATACCCAATACAGACCAATAATAAGCAGTGAGATTGAAAGGGTAATTAAGAAAAGTTACCAACAAAAAATAGTCCAGGACCAGACGGATTCGCAGCTTAATTCTACAAGACACTGAAAGAAGAATTGGTACCAATTCTATTGGTACTATTCCACAAGACAGAGAAAGAAAGAATGCTCCCTAAATCATTCTATGAAGCTGGTATCACTCTAATACCAATACCAGGAAAGAACATAACCAAAAAACAGACAAACAAAAAACTATAGACCAATATCCCTGAGGAATATAGATGCAAAAAATCCTCAGTGAAATACTAGCTAACTGAATTCAACAACATATTTTTTTTTTGAGACAGAGTCTTTTTCTGTCGCCAGGCACCAGGCTGGAGTGCAGTGGGCTGATCTCGGCTCACTGCAACCTCCGCCTCCCAGGTTCAAGCAATTATCCTGCCTCATCCTCCCGAGTAGCTGGGACTACAAGTGCACACCACCACGCCCAGCTAATTTTTGTATTTTTAGTAGAGACGGGGTTTCACCATGTTGGCCAGGATGGTCTCGATCTCTTGACCTCATGATCCACCCACCTCGGCCTCCCAAAGTGCTGGAAATACAGGCGTGAGCCACCGCGCCCAGCCTCAACAACATATTAAAAAGATAATCTACCATGATCAAGTGGGTCTCATACCAGGGATCCAGAGATTGTTTAACATATGCAAGTCAATAAATGTGATACACCATATAAACAGAATTAAAAACAAAAAATCACATGACTATCTCAATAGATGCAGAAAAAACATTCAGTGAAATCCGGCATTGCTTTATGATTAAAACTCTCAGCAAAATTGTCACACAAGGGACATGCTTCAATGTATTAAAAGCCACCTGTGACAAACCCACAGCCAACATAATACTGAATGGGGAAAACTTGAAAGCATTCCCTCTGAGAACTGAAATAAGACAAGGATGCTCATCTCACCACTTCTCTTCAACACAGTACTGAAAGTCCTAGCCAGAGCAATCAGACAAGAGAAAGAAATAAAAGGCATCCAAATTGGTAAAGAGGAAGTCAAACTCATGCTGTTTGCTGACAATATGGTTGTATACCTAGAAAACCCTAAAGACTCATCCAAAAGCTCCTAGAACTGATAAAAGAATTCAGCAGTTTCTGGGTAAAAATTAATGTACACAAATCGGTAGCTGTCCTATACACCAACAGTGACCAAGCTGAGAATCAAATCAAGACCTCCACCCCTTTTACAGTAGCTACAAAATAAAAATAAAAATAAAAATACTTAGGAAAATACCTAACCAAGGAGATATGAGACCTCTACAAGGAAAACTACACAATACTGCTGAAATAAATCATAGATGACACAAACAAATGGGAACACTCCCATGCTCATGGATGGGTAGAATCAATATTGTGAAAATGACTGGCTGGGTGCAGTGGCTCGTGCCTGTAATCCCAGCACTTTGGGAGGCTGAGGTGTGCGGATCACGAGGTCAGGAGTTCGAGAACAGCCTGGCCAATATGGTGAAATCCTGTCTCTACTAAAAATACAAAAATTAGCCAGGTGTGGCGAGCACCTGTAATCCCAGTTACTCAGGAGGCTGAGGCAGAACCTAGGAGGTGGAGGTTGTAGTGAGCTGAGATCATGCCATTGCACTCCAGCCTGGCCAACAAAGTGAGACTCCATCTCAAAAAAAAAAATAAATAAAACTAAAAATAAAGAAAATGACCATACCGCCAAAAGCAATCTACATATTTAATGCAATTTCTACCTAAATACCACCATCATTCTTCACAGAAATAGAAAAAACAATTCTAAAATTTATATGAAACCAAAAAAGAGCCTGCATAGCAAAGCAAGGCTAAGCAAAAAGAACAAATCTGGAGGCATCACATTACCTGATTTCAAGCTATGCTATAAGGCCACTGTCACTGAAACAGCATGGTACTGGGGGCCAGATAAAAGTCTCTGCCAGAGGAGTTGCTGTGGGTTGATTAGTTCACAGAGGCACCAGGCTG
>CAUYNB010024721.1:0-89684 GCA_963574225.1 Lagothrix lagotricha
AGACCCTACTTGCCTGGGAATCACCCACGGGGGCTGCAGAAAAGCAAAGATTGCTACCTGTTCCTTCCACTGGTAGCTTTGTCCCAGAAAGATACCTACCAGAAGCCAGCCAGAGCTCTCTTGTGTGAGGTGTCTCCCAGTCAGGGTACATGAGGGTCAGGGAGCCACTTGAGGAGGCAGCCTATTCGTTATTGGACCTGTAGCGCTGTGCTGGGAGATCAGTTGCTCCCTTCAGGGCTGCTGGGTAGCGATGTTTAAGTCTGCTGAAGCTGAACTCACAACTGCCCTTTTTCCTAGATGCTCTGTCCCAGGAAAGTGGAGACTTTATTTATAAGTCCCTTATGGGCTGCCGCCTTTTTTTAGAGATGCCCTGCCCAGCAAGAAGGGAGTCTAGTGACCGTCTGCCTGCAGAGGCCTTGCTGAGGTGTTGTGGGCTCTGCTCAGTTGCCGTGTAAACTTCCCAGAGACTTTATTTACACAGGCAAGGTTAAAATCTCCTACCTGAGCCTCAGCAGTGATGGACACCCCTTCCCCCACTGAGCTAGAAAATCACAAGTCAGGCTCAGACTGCTGTGTTGGATGTGAGAATTTCAAGCCAGTGGATCTTAGTTTGCTGGTCTTCATGGGGTGGGACCCACCAAGCCAGATCACTTGGCTCCCGTGGCTTCATCCCCCATTGTCAGGGGAATGAGTGGTTCTGTCTCACTGGTATTCCAGGCATCACTGGGGTATGAGAAAAAAAAAAAAAAAACTGCTGCAGCTAAAACAGCCACCCAGTTTTTGTGCTGGAAACCCATGGCACAGATGTTGTAGGCACCGAGGGAATCTCCTGGTTTGCAGGTTGTGAATACCAGGGGAAATCACAGTATCTGAGCCAGAGTGCCAGAGTAGGGGGAAAAGTCCTTAATGGCTTCCCTTGGCTAGGAGAGGAAGTTCTCTGGCCTCTTGTGCTTCCTCCATGAGGCAATGCCCCACTCTGCTTGGGCTCACCCTCCTTTCACTACACCCACTGTCTGACTCTTCCCAATGAGATGAACCTGGTACCTCAGTTGGAAATGGGGAGATCATTTGCCTTCTGCGTCACTCTCCCTGGGAATTGCGGACCGGAGCTGTTCTTATTTGGCCACCTTGGTGGAAAATCTCGCCATCAATTATTATATATATTATGACTTTTGGTAGATCGTCATTATTAAATTTAGAAAATCTATTTGTGGTGTATTAAGAAGTTCTTAGGCCTGGAGCCATAGCTCATGCCTGTAATCCCAGCACTTCGGCAGGCTGAGGTAGGTGGATCACCTGAGGTCAGGAGTTTAAGACCAGCCTGGCCAACATGGTGAAACCCTGTCTCTACTAAAAATACAAAAATTAGCTGGGTGTGGTGGCATGCACCTGTAATCCCAGCTACTTGGGAGGCTGAGAACGAGACTCTGTCTCAAAAAAAAAAAGTTATTTTTTGCCAGACGTGGTGGCTCAGGCCTATAACTCTAGCACTGAGGGAGGCTTAGGTGGGAAGATCACTTGAGCCTAGAAGTTTGAGACCAGCCTGGGCAACATAGTGAGACCCCATCTCTACAATAAAAAAATAAAAAGAAAAGTTAGCCAAATGTGGTGGTATGCTCCTGCAGTCTCGGCTACTCAGGTGGGAGGACTATGTGAGCCCTGGGAGACTGAGGCTGCAATGAGCTGTGATCTTGCCATTGCATTACAGCCTGGATGACAGAGTGAGACCCTATCTCAAAAAAAAAGTCCTTATTTTTAAAATTATGACTCTATATTGAATTTATTATTTTTTTCTTTTAATAGGTTAATGTGATGAATCACAAATATGGATTTTACTAAGGTTAAGTGAACCTTGAATTCTGAAATGAATTCATCTTTGTCTCTTATTACATATATGAAATCAGTTCATTAAACATTTACAACTTTGACATATATCTTCATGAGTGATATTAGCCTATGAATTTTCTATGAACACCATACTTGTTAGTCAAGGATTTGTTAATTTCCTAAAATAAGTTACAGTGTTCCCATATGTCTATACTGTGAAATACAAGGTTGTAATTATTTGTTCTTGGAATGGTTGATACTCCTTAGGAAAAACATGGGCCAAGTAGTTTTCTTTGGGAAATGTTCTACTTAATTATGCAACAATTTTAATCTTTATTCATGCAATTCAGGTTTCTTCTTGAGTCAGTTTTGGTAAGCTGTTTCCCTAGAGATGTTTATTAATAAATTTTGAAACTGAGGTGAAATCACAAAGCTATTAACTAACATCTTCATAACACCTTTTAAAAAAATCATTGTTGTATTTGTAACTCTGTGTTCGTTTCTAAAAATTGCTGACTTTTAAAATATCTTCTTGGCCTGGTATGGTGGCTCATGCCTATAATTCCAGTACTTTGGGAGCCTGAGGGAGGAGGATCACTTGATTCCAGGAGTTCAAGACCAGCCTGGGCAACATAGGGAGAGCCAGTGTCTACCAAAACTGTTAGAAAAAATTAGCCAGATGTGGTGGCACACACCTGTGGTCCAGTTACTTGGGAGGCAGAATTGGGAGGATCTACTTGAGCCTGGAAGGTCAAGGCTACAGTGAGCTATGATCACACTAGTGTACATAAGCCTGGGTGACAGAGACCCTGTCTCAAAAAACAACAACAAAAAAACCCAAACAACAATAGCAAAAACCTTCTTTTACTTTGACCATTCCTGCCACAAGTTTTCTTTAAATATTTTATGAATATTATTTTATTTATAATTTATGAATAATTTATGAATATAATGAAATATGAATGTCCAAAACCAATATTTGACTTTATTGATCCTCTCTATTATTTATATTTGTTTTCAGTGTAGGAGACTGTCCCATTCATATCCTCTTGGGACTTATCATTATTGTGCCATTGTCCATGTGAACCATACAATTTCAACCATTTTGGGGGAATAATTTTTATTTTTTGTGCCAGACTAGGAGGGTATCATCGAAAATGGCCTTTGGCTATTTATTCATTGTTCAGTTTGAGCAAGAGTTTCCCCAATGGCTAGCAGTAGTCACCAAGAGACTGAAAATTTATACTGGGTGCCGGTTATTGCCCTTTCTGCATTCACTGCATCGCATGCATCCTCAGAGAGGTCCAGGGAAAAATGTATTTCTATTCTCTGTCTCTCACTGAATCATTTCTCTAATATTTTTATATGGAATATGAATGTTTCTCTTGTTACAATAGCCTTTTAAAAGTCAGGAAGAATTAGTCCTCTCAGGTATTTATAATGACAAATACCAAGTTCCTGGCTGTGTGTGTGCAAGTGTATGTGTACATTCTTCGGTTAAGATTTTAACGCAGTTCTTGCTGGTTGCTACAAAGGTCGTTGCTGGTCACTTGTAAAAGACTAATAATATATATAGAATGAGGATATTTGCTACAAACATAATTTTATCTAGAGGTGCTAATTTTTAGAAAAAAACTAGAAAGAGATAAAAATGTAAATAATGTGGATGATTCAGCTCTCTGTCCTACTCAGCAATCATAAGGGCATGAGGTGAACATTAGAAATGTGATTTTCCCTCAGTCTTAATTTTTACATACCTGTTACACATTCAGAGAAATATAACGATACAAGTTTTTCATATAACACAGTCAGTAAACACCAACATTTGATACTCAAAGGAAAGGTGATTTCTTTCGTTATAGAACTAAAATTAGCTATGTGGGATTTAATGAGGGATAATACTATGTTGTATGACAAATTAACAGTTTTTTGGGCATAATTTTGCTGTATGTAATATTTTTACCTTAAATATTGACTTTTGATCTTAATTCCAAAGAGAGTCCATTCTTTCCTATCATGATATACCTCTAGGCTAGGAGAAAACGTTGTCAACTATTAGGTAAAGTCATCTCTGCCAGTGGTATAAAAGGTGAATTCTAACCAGATCACCTCTAACAAAACGATACCTAGACAAACGCTAGAAAGTGATCTATGTGTTACAGAATGGCGAGAATTCTTAGAAGGATCAGTTTATTCCTTTGGGTTTTCCACTATGTGAATCATTTTGTTTCCCCAGTAAGATAGTTTAAGTTGTATTCTCTGCTGCATGCAGATAAACTTATCCAGCGCCTTTTTAATACTCCGGCCTCATTTTTCAAACTGTTCCTTCCATCCTGGCTCCCCTGCTAACTGTGCTCCAGCCACAGTGATTTTTACCTAGTCGGTCATATGGACCAGGCTTCTCTTGACCCAGAACTTTAGCTTGCAGTACTCTTCCCCTTGCTTTCACCTAGTTAGCTTCATCTTCAGAGTTAACTGAATGGCTCAGTTAACTAATCTTCCTTCAGGGTAACTTCTTTTAGCCTATACTCATATATATTTTGTATCACAAATAATGATTGTAACACATGATTTATGTATGTGTTTCTTTGATAATCATTTGTTTCTCCCGGGAAATGTAAACTCCATGTGGGTTCACAGCTATATATTGAATACCTGGCTCAGGGCATAGCACATCACAGATGTTTCACAAAGATTTGAATAAATGAATTTTTTAAAAGCAGTGTTCTTATCTACCATGGGTGTGAATACAAATGATTCATAATTAATTATAGTATGAATAATTACTATATAAAAATTGCTCTAAGTGCATCCAGAACACAAGAGAAGAAAGTGATTCTAATTTCTGCACTTACAATTTTTTTCTGTTGGAGTTGAGATTTGATCTTATAACTGATTGAGAAAATATATCAACCCCTAAGTATCATTCAAAGCTGAATAAAAATAAATGATAACCAGATGCCTGAGCAATACATCTGTGTGAATGAAGGGGTAATTAATTATAACTGGGTTGATCAGAGAAAGCTTTACTGAAGGTAGCGAAGTGGGCCTTGATGGAGGACAATGAGTTCTATTGGTAGAAAGATTGGTTAAAAAATTGTTACTTTTAGGTTAAAGTAACAAAATGAGGAAAGTTACAGAGACATGCCAGTGCATGGAAAATTGGCTCAGTTACACAGGAGGAGAGGTAGCAAGTTCCAGTGTAGAATGTGGAGACACCGAACTCCTTGGAACAGGAGAATACTGTAATCAGAAGTGTGAATGGTAGATCAGAATAAATGATCCATGTGGAGGAGAGAGAACAGTTTTAAGGCTATTGTAAAAGTCTAGGCAAAAATAGTAACGTTCTGAACTAACTGAGGATATTGCGCAGGTAGAAAACTAGACGTATTTGAGGTAGTAAACCTAGAAAAGAGAGGTTTTTTTTAAAAAAATAAATTTTATATGGAAAAGAGAATATTTTAGAATCCCATATGGAAAAGTGATTTTTAAAATATCTCTTAAGATGCCATGCATAATTTAAAATGTTTCTATGATTTTCATTCTGTGTTCTAAGGAGGATATTAACACTATTAACATATGATTTTTTAACTGGAGATAATAAAGTCAGTCCACTGTGAGTGAGATACCTAACGAACTAAATGTCTAACAGGCAATTGTCAATGCCTGCAGCTCAAGAGAGTGGTAAAATGCTAGGAATTAGGATAGAGAGTGGAAACAGAGGACTGATCAGCTTACCACAGAGCTGCAGATGGGCTTTCTACTATATCAGTCCACAAAATGAGCAAGAAATAGAAGTGTTCTTGGAATGGCTTTAGGAACACAATTAACAACAGTTTAAGTTTTTGTGTAGGCAATGGGACAAATGTATATGAGGAGAGATTAATGTAATGATGTAAAAGGATAGAAAGACAGCCCAAGATATTATAAATGAGGCAAACAAGGTCAGTTGGAGTGATGCATGAAAGAGGAACAATTAGAATACACTGTTGGCCCTTGAACAATACAGGGGTTAGGTGCACAAACCCCCTGAGAAGTTGGAAATCCATATGTGACTTTTGAATCCTCCAAACGTAACTATTAATAGCTTACTCTGGAACAGAAGCCTTATTGATAATATAAACAATTGATTAACATGTATTTCATATGTTATATGTATTATATGCTGCACTCTTAAAACAAAATAAGAAAAAATGTTATTAAGAAAGTCATAAGAAAGGGAAAATACATTTACTAAGTGCACGCTGTTCATCAGAAAGCTCTTCAGCCTTGTCATCTTCATGTTGAGTAGGCTAACGAGGAGGAGGAGAGAAGGGGTTAGTCTTGCTGTCTTAAGAGGAAGTGGAAGAGGTAGAGGAGGTAAGGGGAGCCAGGAGAGGGCAGTAAATTTCATGTAACTTTTATTGAAAAAAGTCTGCATGTAAGTGGACCCATGCAGCTCAAACCCATGTTGTTCAAGAGTCAAGTATATAGTCCTTAGTGGAGATCTCAGAATTTTGCATTTATAGAATCATGTATTTCTGTTTAACATGTTTTTGATATGTATGAATTATTACTCAGTAACTGAGCGTGAACTTAGATGGAGCTCCTTGGGACTCAGCAAGATGAGGAATTCTGAAGTCAGGTTGTTGAGAGGATTACTAACAGAAATATTGAGATTCACAGAGATGGCGGCAAACCTTAAAGGAATGTTCCAGCCTAGGTGTTAAAGCAAAAATAGAAGGTGAAGGAATTGTTTAGTAAATGAATATGTTGTGTAAATGTGTGGTGTAAAAATTAAACTTATTGAGAAAAGTGCTGCCTCTTTCTCCAGGCCGATAAGATGAAGGCAGTAGAAGGCAGGTTTCACAGCTGAGATAATAGACCAGAAAATATTGTCAGCAAAATATGTATCCCTTGCTTATCCTTTCCCATTGATTTTTGAACCTTCTGTTGCTCAACTACATCAGAGAAATAAGATGTGAATATTAGTTAAAATGCCAATGCCAAGCCAATTGTATTGATTTACTAATTTCAAAAAATACATATGGACTAGCACTCTGTGCTAAACATTGCCCCTTTGCCACTAACTTAAGTAATAATTTTATCTAATAAATCCACGGGTCAGCTGCAAGATTTACATCAGAGAGGTGGAAAGAAATCTAGTTTGGGAAAGGGATAATGGCATTTTTTTTTCTGCTTGCAGGGTTTATATTTCTTGGCTATGAAGGCAGTATATGAGAATTGGAGTCAGGGGCACCCGGCTTTAGCCCTAGCTTTGCTGCTAACAGGCAGTGTAATTTCAAATGGGTCATTTCTTAATGTTAAGCCCCAATTTTCTCATCTACAAAGAAAGAAGTTTTAAAAGTATTTTTCATCTCTTCTAATCTGTGATGCTAAATTTAGTTCCCCCAGTTTCAGAAGAGACATGACCTAATATATGAAATATTGATTTATTGCTAGCAGTTACTTTACATTTGGTTTCTTAACTTTTCTGGCTCTCACTGTTACCATTTACAAAATGGAGATATAAATCTGTTGTATCTACCTCACAGGAACATTGTAAAAATAAAGTAGGATAATAAATTGGAAAGTGTTAGTAACAAGAAATATCATTACCGCCAACACATTCTTCAAAAGCTTAACTACATTTAGATTATTTTGCTTCATCATTCTCTCCTTAACATCTTTTATATTAGCTAAGACACAGGTGCATGTTACTCACTCATTACTGAGTGTTTAATTTTCTTCCCTTTATTAGTGGCCTTTAAAAGAAATAGAAGTTGTGCTATTTGCCAGTTGCTTCAAGATATGATTTGTAATATGATAAAGTTAGAAAGATCTTGTTGAATTATTAAAGATTTCTGTTAACGATGTTTTCCATATCGTCATAACCACAGAATAAAAAATAATTAAGACCTTTCTAGTTAATTTAGCTAGTTAGGATTTTTTGGTAATACTTTCTAAGTCACTTAAAGATTTCTAAAACCATTGTGTTTCCAAATTTTTAACATACAGTTATGTGTTGCATAGAAATGTTTTGGTCAACAGCAGAACCATATAAAGGATGTTGGTCTCTGTACCTTTTCTGTTTAGATATGTTTAAATTCATACTTGCCGTTATGTTACAATTACCTGTAGTATTCAGTACCTTAACATTCTGTACAGGGTTGTAGCCTAGTAGCGCCGTAGGCTATGCCGTATAGCCAAGATGCGTAGTAGGCTATACCGTCTAGGTTGTGTAAATATAGTCTATGATGTTTACACAATGATGAAATTGCCTAATGACACATTTCTAAAAACATATTCCTGTTGTTAAGCAATGCATGACTGTGTGTGTGTGTGTGTGTGTGTGTGTGTGTGTAACATCAGGGCTTTGAATGTGTGAATTTGGTAATATCATACACAGAGGGTTATGGTTAAAATTGAATGAAATGCTATTTGTGCCATTATTTTGTAAGTCATAAAGTATTCCACAAACGCTTGTAATCATTAACTATTAAGCCACGTAGAAAATTTTAACTACATTCTTCGGTATTCACAAAAAGTAATTATAGTCAAAGTCTTACTCACAAGTGTAAATTAAGTATTACATTTTAAAATCAGAAGTTACCAGAAGTAGAGAGTCTCTCCATGTAAAACATTTGTCTAGTAACGTTACCATTTAAGTATGATGAGATTTGATGACAATTAAAGCATAGTGAAGAAACAATGATATTGTGTAGAGGAATGGATAAGATTTTACAGTTTGGTAATAAAACTGGAACAGAACTAAGATGTCAAAATTCCAGCTACTTACATTTTATTTTAATAAAAGTAGATTATTTGCATAGGTCTTGAAAGGCAACAAATTCAACTGATAGACCTAATTCTCACTAACAAGAAACAAGGAAGTGCTGTGGTAATGATAAAAGGGACAGAAAATCTTGTGGGATTTACAATAGAGAATGAAGGGAACTTTTGAGAGTAGTAATATATATGTTATAAATTTTGGGAGAAAACTTTGTAAAACTCTCAATAAAATATGTATTATCCAATAGCCAGGAGCTCTGGAGATGCATATGGCTAAAGACAAATGAGAAATACTAAAATAGATTAGAAACTCTAAAAACTGTAAATTTAGAAATAAGGTTTAAGAGGAAATCAATGAAAAGGCATCAAAGGTAACTGTTGTGGCTGAGTTCAGAGCTCTCTGATAGCTCCCATTTAAAATCTGCACTTAGGAGCGTGGCTACCCCATCTCTGCCTTATGCAGGCAGGAATGAGAGGTGGCAGAACAGGGAGAAGGGAAGAAAAAAATGGCTTCTATTAAAGCAGTGGAGATGTCTTTATGACATGACTCAGCTCAGAAAGAAGATAGTAACTCTTTTGCATAATTTGGTCCAAAATTAAGCAAACAGGGCAGGTTCCTTTTAAGGATAGCTGACAGAAGAACAACATGCACAGTGTGATGTTTGATTTTTTTCATACATAGAGATAAATAAAAAGAGAGAAAAAGAAAGCTGTATCCATAGTACAAGACCCCCTGGATGTCTCCACTCTCTTTCTTCACTTTCAGTTTTTGTAAAATTCTCCTGCAGAAAGCCAGAATGGCTTTGCTTGAAAACACGTATCAGGGATCAAGATTTCCAAGTAACAGGAGAAGCAAAAACAATAAGGTTAAAAGAATTAGTTGAAGGAGAGACAGAAGGATGTAAAGAGATAAGGGTATCAGTGTGGACTACTCTTCACCATCCGACGGAAAGCCACACAGACACAGGCCAAGGGGGTCTGTATGTGAGACTCAGACCGTATGTAGCGTACCTGAATAAGCTAAGTGATGCCAATGGCACAGCCTCTTCCACCCCATCTCCTGACTACAAAATTCAAATTTACCACTGAGAACATAGAGTAAAGAAGTGCTTAACCTCTTAGAGGTTCATTCTCAGTTTTTTCCACCAGACATGAAAGAAATAGATTCCACCACCATTCCACCCTAGCCAATGACAGGCATCTGAGACAACTTCACAGTGGACAGTAGAACAGAAAGTGAATTATCACACATAAAGTGGATAATCAAAACAGCTGAATCTGATATCCATGAGAACATTTTTTTCCCATCCACCGAGGAGGGCCAGGACACATCCAGGGTGCCAGGTTATATTTGGAGAGAAGACTATCCAGGATTTGAACTTCAGCTGCCATATGTGACACACACTGGGATAAATTATCCCATTAAAACTGAGAAAAGGACACAAGTTCGCAGACTATTGCAATTTTGTAGAAAATGATGTGCGAGATCATCTGAACCTAGCTCTAGTGGCTTTAAGAAAACAATCATAGGGTCACAGGAAAGAGAAAGAGACTTCTCTGAGAATGCAATCAGATTATTTTGGAAAATGTGTTGTTCAGTTCAGATCCAATTTTACTAAACAGAGAACTGAATGTATTCAGTGTAAGTGTAAAGTCATACACCCAAAAACTGTAGCAATGTTGCAGGCAACTCACCCACATACCCTAACACGCACCATTCTGGAGCACAATAGCCCAGTGGTTTCCAGCTGCAAAACACTTGCAGCTCTTTGCTTGAGGGCTTTCTTTCAACCACAGAGCTTACCCAGTCAGTAGGAAATGTTGGACAAAGTACTTTGAAGTTAATTATCATCCTTGCCTTCTTACCCTCCTTACAGCCCTTTACCTAAGACTGGTAGAAATTGTTGGATCCATACATATTTCCATTCCTTGGCTTTCAGGTGGAATAATTCTGAAGCATGCTCTGTGTTGTCTCCTAGAATTCTCAAGTAGTATTCCTCATAGCAGTAACCTATTATGTAATCAATCTTAATTGGCTTTTTAAATTTCCCTAACTCATTTACTCACTCTCCATTTAGTGCTCCATACCATCACTTCTCTAAAGAGCATTCTGATATTGAGAAAGCTTATTGGATAATGGAAGTAAAAGTCAATCATCAGGGCCCTCTGAAAATGATACAAAATAACAGAGTGCTTATTAGAGATTCTGGAATGGGCTAAGCTGCCAGAAATCACACACTTATGCCTAAGCCCTTTGAAATCAGATCCCCAAAAATAGGGGACCAGTGAGAATGGATGTTCAAAGTAGGCAAAGAATAAATGATTTCTAAATCAGTGCTCCACAAGTTTATCTGTCCGTGTCAAGGACAATTACATTCCAGACCACTTGAATGTGAGCATAAGAGCGGTTTTGACATTTTTTAGAAAGCACAATGTGACACTAGAAGAATGAAGGAAGCACGTTTTGCCCTGATTCCAATTGTAATACTCAAAGGATGCATTAAATTCTATAGTGATGAGCTTGAAATCAAAATAAGAGTTATTTTTTAAAACACTTACTTTGTGGCCACTTTTTCAGAGAAGTGGTAAGAATACACAGCATTACAAATTAAGCTATTCTCTTTTTCAATAGATTCACTGACAAATTGGGAGGAAATCATTTTGTATCCTGATTGCAAGGCTACTGAGATTCTTCGATTTTCGGGTAGATAAGATGGAAAATCCCCATTCAAAGATTATTAGCAACTTGGTGTGTATTATCCTAGCCAGTGTATATGTGTCATGCCTATCAAACTTGGCACTGCTGGCATTTGGGTAGGACAGTTTTCTGCTGGGGTGAAGGGATGGCTGTCCTGTGCACTGTTGGTTGTTAACTAGCATCACTGATTTCTACCCTGCCGACACCAACAGGTCTCTCCACCCCAAACATGACAACCAAAACTGCGTCCTGACATTATCAAATGTCTCCCGAACAAAAGTGCCCCTGGCTGAAAAGCACTGTTTGCAGGGAAGTGTTTTTGAGGCATCCCTCAGAACTCTTTTCTAATGAACTTATTTTCATGTAAATGTATGCAAAATTTGCCAATGATGAATATTAGGACATCATATGAGAAAATCAAGACATAAATTTATCTCAACTGATCAGTCTTCAAATTCAATACAATGAAATTTCTCATGGTTAAATGTAAAATACTACATTCAAGTAATAAGTGTTTTACTTACAAGTTAAAGGAGACTTCACGTGGAAAAAACTTGGTAATTTTAGTTGATCACAAATTCAGTGTAATTCAAACAAGTAATATATGCTTTTGAAAAATCATGAAACCTAGGCTGGGTGTGGTGGCTCACACCTGTAATCCGAGCACTTTGGGAGGCTGAGACGAGCGGATCACGAGGTCAGGAGATCGAGACCATCCTGGCCAACATGGTGAAACCCTGTCTCTACTAAAAAATACAAAAATTATCTGGGTGTGGTGGTGTGCACCTGTAGTCCCAGCTACTCAGGAGGCTGAGGCAGGAGAATTGCTTGAACCCGGGAGGTGGAGGTTGCAGTGAGCCGAGATTGCGCCACTGCACTCCAGCCTGGCACCTGGTGAAAGAGTTAGACTCTGTCTAAAAAAAAAAAAAAAAAAAAAAATCATGAAACTTTAAGTGTCATTATCAGGGAGAAAAATTTCAAATCAAGGAGGGTGAAAATCCATTATATTTTGGCTCATCACCAAATGCTATGGTTGTTTTGTGCCAGATTTTGTGAACAGAGGTTCAGGAAAAGGTTACTAAGATTATGAGGAGCTTAGAATCTATACAATTTGAGTAATGCCCATGATAAACAAGAATATTAAGATTGGAGAAGAGAAAATCCAGGCAGTGTTTGGGGAAGAGTGATGGTATTGGAAAGGCTGTCATGTGGAAAAAAAGGGCATAGTCTATCTTGCACAAAGAGAATTAGAATCAATAAGTGGAAATTACAGAAAGCTAGATACAAAAAACCAAAATTATCCTATCATGAAATCGACTGCCTTGCAAAGGAGCTACATTTCCTTTAGCCATGGCTGTACAATGCTTTGTCTAGGACACTGTAAGAGTGTCTTCTACGTTGGGAGAAATATTAATATAACCCCCTAAAATAGTCTTAATTTTAAATCTACAAATCTATGCTAATTCTACTTTCTTAGTAGCTACCTAGCACACTTTAATTTCACCCTGTTAAACAGGTGAACTTTAATTTTTATCTTAGTAAAATATTGAACTTTATGCAAAGCATGTAAGTGCATTATGTTTTTTATTCCTCACAATCTCATAGGTTGTCTCATCGTTCTTCCTCTTTTAAGGCTGAATAGACTTAGTATAATTGAATGATTGTACAAAGTCCCATAGCTAATAATTTTCAAATCTAGTATTTAGACCCACCTTGCTCTACATTTTGTGCTTGTGACAGATCATTACTAAGATTATTTTATTTAACTGAAAGTACACTGCTCTGTAAGTATCTGAAATATCACAGACCAGAAGCATTCAGTACTTGTTTTATGGATTGCTATTTTTACTGAATGAATACGATAGTCTCATATTCTATTTTTTCAAAAAGTTATTTTTCTCCTTTTTATTTAAAGGTAACTGCATATTTAGGGATCAGTAAGGTATTTTTCATAGTCTAGCTGCCACCCTCAAATACTGATGACCTCTATATGCTTAAAGATGGATGATTTGTTGGTTAAGACCTTGCTGCATATTATATATTCACTATCTTAAAGATGCTAAATCAAAGATTCCAATGCTTGGAGAAGTTTTCCCTTAAATGAATATTAAGTTGTTCAGAAGAGTGGAGATATGTGGGTTGAATGGGGATGATTTTCATACACTCGTCCTCAACAAATGTTTGAAGATTGAACTTGGAAAAATGAAGTAAGATTAATTTTAATAAAGGTTGTATAACTGGACATTTAGTTACAGAGAAGGATACTGTAATGGTTAAATTTAGTTCATGCCATCTCCTTGATGTTTTTTGTTTTGTTTTGTTTTCGGAGATGGAGTCTCACTCTGTCACTCAGACTGGAGTGCAGTGGCACAATCTTGGCTTAGTGCAACCTCCGCTTCCCAGGTTCAAGCAATTCTCCTGCCTCAGCCTCCTGAGTAGCTGGGACTACAGATGCTCACCACCACTCCCAGCTGATTTTTGTATTTCTTGATGCCTTCTTAATACTCATTGAACCATTCATCTTTAGTATTATTGTAACAAAGTTTTGTTAATACCTAATGTCTTTTTTAGTGATTCTCAATCTTTTGGGGAATTTTGCAGCCCTTTGAGGATTTGATGAACCTAATGAACACTTTTACCAGGAAAATGCTCATTTACAGATCTGCCAAGTTATTATATGTATAAATATATTTTTTATATTAAATATTTAATACTTATATTAAAATATTTATATAGATTTATATGTAATAGCAATTATATATTTATATCTATCCATTATACTTATATATCGATCACATATTTATATCACAATAATTTATATTGCTAACATATATATATATAAGTTAGCAACCCCTGATGCCTAATCACTGGGCCCTGGGCATCTATGCCCTCTAAAGGTTAAGACCCAAAATCCTTGGTCTGATTATTAATAATAGGTTTTATACAGCAACCACCTTTGAAGTGCCTACATATTTTTAAGGGAAACTAATATATCCTTTAATTTAGACATTAAGAAAATGTGGATTGTCTCTTCTGTTACATTTAAAAAATCATGAATAGTAATAAAGAAATAACACACATATCTAGACACTACAAGTACAAAATGAATTAAGCATTCATGTTCAGACTGTTTACTGTTGAAGTAAGAAAGACCAAACTTGTGCATGCTTATCAGAAAATCATTTTCAAGGACCAGGGTTTTAAAACAGTTACTAACTGTTGAACTAAAACTTACTCTGATGAATCATCTGATTCCTAAAAAGCTAATTTGCTTTGTGAGAAATAGTTACATGGAAACAAATAGTATGTTCTTTTACATACTTTTTTTTTTTTTCAAATAACACAATGTGAGAGTCAAAGATACTAGGCAAATTGTAACTAGTATGTGATAGTGTTGGAATTTAATCACAGGTTTACTTGGATTCCATTGTTTTTTATAGAGAAAAGGCATATTTATGAAATTAGTATTTTTATGTTGTTTTCAACTAACACCATGTGAGATTATGGTTTCTGGCATATCACGATGGACAAATGAAAGCAAAGGTACATTTAGTGGCTATACCTTTAAGTGTATGAATATAGAGGTGTTTAATGACTAATACAATCCAGAAAAAAGAGAGTCAACATTCTTCCTCTAGTATATAAAAATTGGTCTTCCCTTCAAATGCAGTTTTCTTTACTGTCCCATTAATCAAGAAATGGTGCCACATATAATTTTTAAAATCAATAAATCCACAGTTATATTAAGAAATATTTTATTAACAAAACAGTAAATTCCACTTGCTTAGCATTTCCAATAATGGATAAATTGGCCTTGCAACAGAAAAACAAACAAATAAGAAAAAAAAGAAAACCCCTTAGATACCCAATCACACAAAGCACTAGAAGGGTAGGGTTATGTGGCCTTTCTTTGATGTCTTAGGGATTGACCACTTCACACGTTATTGTAGTATTTGTTGTTTAAAAAAAGGCAACACATTACATGGATAAAAAAGAAGCATACTCAATCAGAAAAGTTATAGTCTAGAGATGTAATCAAATTTATGCCAAGTAGTGTGAAATCCTCAATCAACTGCAAACTATGCATGGAACCCTGATATGTTTAGTATGAAGATACTTGGGATTCAAGTCATTTTCTCCTAACTCCGTTCCTTTCTTTTCTTTTTCCATCCAGGAAAAAATAATTTTAGCTAGAGTGTGTGTAAGCCATTAGAAATATTTTTACTGATAATATTAAATTATATTATTGCATGTAACTTTAAAATTTATTCTGGGAAGGAACATTCAAATCAATCCCAAACAACACATTTCATAGATATACTGCTTTAAATCACCATTATTCAGTTTATTTTCTGTTATATTGTATAATCTTTCCAGATGGAAATTGGTTCAAGCTTAATAGATAAAACAGAAAAGCAACCTTGAAAAGAAAAAAAAAAAAACCTTCAAGCTGTAAATTAGTAGTTGTACACTTCCCTTCTGATTTTACTGGCTTTCCCTGAGTAAGACTGAATGAGACGGGGGGATGAAGAAAAAAAGACTTGTGAATTATTTTACCTGGCAAATTAAAAATAATGAAAATCTAAAAAAGAAGTAATGGATATGAAATTTTCATTTTATACCTTCTACCTTCTGGGTTATAAAAAATCTTTGTGATTCTTTGTATACAACAATGACTTGGCAACCATAGATAGTGGTAATTTGCTATGAATTATACATATTTCTAAGGTGCTGTATGTCTGAAATCCAGGCCACTTCTTGGCTTTATTCATCAACTAAAGTATCACAAAAGATGTTTTGCATTTTTTGCCTTGCTGATTAAAGCTAATTGTAAAGTTATTCTTCTCTTCTACAAAATCTATTATCATTCTTTTAGAAGGTATTCAAGTAATGCAACCAACTTTTACTGAAGCATCACCTTACAATCTAATAATGCATTTCTTTTGCACTACCTTCTCATATTAATAATTTATTGCTGTGAACATCATTGAATAATATGCAAAAACAAGTGTATAATCTATACTTTTCTACTACTTCATGTGTTAAACTAAAGCTATATTTAATAATATATATGTAAAACCAGAAAAGTTAAAACATAGTCAATAATTAAGAGAGAATAATTTTTAAAATGGGTAGTAATACAGAATCAAAAATTACTGAAAAATACTTTTAGTTGAGAAAGTGTTTGCTTTCCAAAAATGTTCATCATGCACATCAGATTCAGAGAATATATATATATATATATATTATTTTATTCGAAAGTTTTCAATTGCAGCAGCCAGAGTTAAGGTGTAGATTAACCAATTTTGCTTCCATAACCTGCCCACATAATGGTTCTTATTCATGCAGCAGTATATCGGTGATATTTCTATTTGATAAGGAAAGGTTCATTTTGTTAGGAACTAAAATCTTCTTGGGGTTTCCTGGGAGCAAGATCTCAATGAAGCAAATCACCCTATTTGTCGTCAATTCCTTGGCACAACCCTCTGCCTTCCTGTTTTTCAATTTGTCAATAAATGTTTGCTACTGTATGCATGTTTGGATCTTCTAGAATACCTGATGGATTGCTGTGGATGTGTGTGTGCGCGCGCGTGTCAAAATAGTGAATGTAGGTGGGAATGTGAGTATTTCAGGGAGAAAAGATTATAAGATACATATGTATATATTTGACTTTCTAATTCACACCTTTCATACAAGTACTAAAACTTAATTGCAACAGAATGAAGGCTGTACATATAAGAAAAAAAGTAGCTGAGTCTTTTTATGTACATTCATACATATCTTCCTTAGAATAAACACTACACTGTAATTTCTTTAAAAAATAAAAGTAAGTAATTGTGGCAATTTATAATGGTGGCAAAAAGAAAAAAAAAAACCCAACTGAAATAATTGTTGCTCTGATGTCATAAAACTCCCTATACTTAGCAACACTTATAACATTGAATTTACCAAAAATGGCTGAAGAGCAGAGATATATTTTGCATTTTCTATACAACAGGCTATAAAACGTCACTTATCACAGTCCAGAAAGCACACAGAGATGGATTTTATATAAACATATGTAATAACATAATAAGCGTGCATGAAAATTTCCCAATGATTGCATCTATGCCCTCTTGTTTTTGTTTTGAAATTTTAGTGTGAAAATGTGCCTTATATTTCACATTTTTGAAAATAAGGCCTCCATACTTTTTATTCCTCTCTCACAACCAGAAAGGGGCTTTTTGAATGTGTTCCTACACAAGTCTTCAAAAAAGCCAGCACTTTGTTTCAAATGCAAGTTCCAACCACTGCTCCAGTTGCACCAGGCGGCAAACTCTTAAAGGTTTGCAGGTTGAGTCACTCAAAAGGACAGTCTTCTCTGGCAAATGGACTAACTGACTTCTCAGGAAAGCGCTAGCACTTTGGCTAAATCCAGGATCATAGGTAGCTTCTTTTTTGTGTTATGTTTTGTGTTGGTTTTTGTGTTGTGCCTTGATGCTGTAATACTCCTTTGCTTTATGAATGCGTGTGGTCATCACTGTCTTTTAGAAATGTTCCAGCAACATAAAGACAGGCAGAGTAAATGAAAACACTGTGGATGTTAGGGAATTTATTGGCCCCTGTTTTTTTGTTTTTCTTTTTTGAGAAACAAGAGCATGAGATACTTGTTTACTTGTTTTCATTTTTTTAAAAGTCTTTCCTTCCTGATGATTGCATTCCCTGTCTTCTTTTGTATGTGCTTCATAAAAAGGAAAGTAAATAAGTTTATATTATGTCTCAGATAAAATGAAGACTATTTCTATACAAGTGTCCATTTAAGATCTTGGGATCAGACATAATACTCTTTATCCTTGTTTTTCTTATTTTTGTTGGCGCTTTTTGCACTGCTGGGTTGTTTCTCCTTTACGACAGCCCCATTGGACTGTGCTGAGTTACTGATGTAGTTTCGACTCTCGTCCACATGGTATGAGCCTTCATCCCGGTTTCTGTACTTGTACATGGCGTAGAGGAGGATAAGGATGCACAGGGCGGCAGCAGCTACTATCCCCACGACCATACCCGTGGTGCTGCTGGACTCCCGGATCACTTCTGCTGAGCCTGGGTACGGCTCTCTCCCACCTGCTCGGGTTGGGTTGGCTGTAGAAAAGAGGATGAGAACAAACACAAAGTGACCACTGAGTTCACTGCATCCCAGAGAGCTATATTAACTTTATTTATTTCAGTGGCTAATGTAATAGCACCTATGCTTTAGGAAAAGTATCCTGTTACTAAATGTAGCTATTCCTTTGCCTTGCGGTTACTAAAAACTAGGGACTATGATTCAAAGTTCTCTGGGAGAGATTCGTTGCTCTATCTTCTTTTTTCACCAATCAGTTTTATTTACAGCGTTTTGTAAGCATTGCTCCAAATAAACTCCAGTTAGCTCTAAAGGGCCATGTTGGTGGGTTAAGTAAAAAACCACAAACCCAACATCAAGAAAATCAGAGCAGCCCTACCCTGTAATACTAGAGGGAATCATAAGAATCAAATTGGTGTTGCTCTAGAACATAGGTCTAACTCTAGGCTGAATCAGGACAATTAAATTTAGGACTACTTTAGAAATCATATTGCCTTGCCTTGTATTGTAAAGAATACAGTATTGAACGGTAAGACAATCCATGCATTTTAACTGTCTTTTTAAAGTATAACTTTAGTTACAGTTTTTATAAACAAAAATAGACTAATTGCCATTTTGTTGGAGATGTATTTGTTTACATAAGTATGTGTGTATTTTATCAATTCATTGGGGATCTCCCAAGCTAAAGTTTGGAGGAGAAACTAATTAAGTATTCTTTCTTAGTTTTAAATACAGTCTAGATTGATTTTTGAGTCAAAACTCAGAACTACTTAATAGACGATAATAGAAGACTGGCTAATCTAGTTTTATTCAACTACAAAACCCTTCTTGTGTGTCCCCAAAGTACAAATAAGGCTCTTTCTTGGATGAGAGCAATGGATTTTGGGGTGCCTATGTCTTCTTGAAGGCTTGGTTAGACACTGAAATTTACCATTGATGGGGAAGAATAGACCTGAGATTTAACTGGTAGAAAATGCAGAGGAGAAGGGGCAGCTCTTTTCCTCTATATAGTCAACTTTTGTTGTTGTTGTTAAATATTAAAGGATAGAAACTATGTAGAGAGAAGAATATTCTATTCTACTCTGACTGTATGTCATGTTTTCGTTGTGAATTGTGTTTTGTGTTTTTCCCTGAATCAACATCTTCTCACTTGTCCTACTTTAAAAATGTTACTTTTCAGATGTATTAAAAATGCTACAACTTTCAAAACACTACTTTTTGCCAATTATGCATAATGAACTTAAATAATCTCAAGATTGCATATATAGCAGATAAAGATGTGTGTGTACAGTGTGTGTTCATGTGTATGCAGGAATCGAAAACTTGAGAAGACAAATTGTGCTTTTATTTTGCTACTACTAAATATCACTTAGTATTTGTAATATTTCTGCAAAAGTTTTTGTTAATTACTGGGAACCTTTTTACCAAACATATGGCTCTATACTGCTTTGTAATTCCATTTTCAAACATCACCAAGATTTCTTTTGCCTAAATGTGGTTTGTTTGGTTTTTTTCTGTGATTTTTCCTTTCCTTCCCCAAATAAAGCCTTACAAATATAGCCATTTCCAAAGCAGTAGCTTTCAGTCTCAAGGTAGCAATATGTTGTGTTCTGGTGCTACAAAATGTAGCAGGTGAAAATTTTTATGTGGAATATGTCATTGCTTGTTTTACAAAAGCCCATGTAGTGTGGCTGAATAAAAAGCTTTGGAGTTGCTTCTGTGCCCAAGGTGGAAGGAGACAAAGACTATAATCCACTGTATTTGATTACAGGAAATTAATTTTCTCTCATGAAGAATAGAATCTACCTCGGTAACTTGTCACTATCTGACAAACCAAAGGCAGCACTTTCTCTTTTAAATACAGTCATCTTTGCCAAAGTGTGCCAATTAGCTTAGCTTCTTTCACTACATGAAAACTTTCATTTTACAGAGCATTCTTTTACTATGGTGTCTTGAGAGCTCAGAAGGAGATTTTATTTAAATGTCACCTAAATCATTTTTTCCAACCTGATGAAAGGCTTTCGTTTTAAACACATTTTCACATTTACCTCACTTTTACTTTGTCAGAACGGAATAGGGAGAATGGAGGTAACATTTGAATGGTTTAGCTTATGATAGTAAAAATTTGAGAATTTTAATGGAATACAGGATTTATATTTTGTATACTAAAAATAGACATATTTTTCAATAAATTTGGTATAATTGGACTCATCAAAAAATTTTTATCTGCTTAAGTATTTCTGAGATGTTTTCAAAACAACTATGCACATACTATAATAACAGCAACTTTGTGTTAAAATCAGAATGAGATCACAAAGACCATAACAAAGCCTGAAATACTTCAACTGTGCCATATACATTTGAAAACATCTCCTGAGTAAGGAAAATACTTTCTTTTTTGTAACACTAGCCAAAATATTACTTAAGTCATATAAGGTCTAAAAATATCTATACACAAAACCCAGATGTAAAAATGCTAAATATCATGTTGCTTTAAAATATAACCTACAGAAACTCTTCAGGTTAATTAGATCTCATTTGTCAATTTTGGCTTTTGTTGTCATTGGTTTTGGTGTTTCAGTCATGAAGTCTTTGCCCATCCCTATGTCCTGAATGGTATTGCCTAGGTTTTCTTCTAGGGTTTTTATAGTTTTAGGTTTTATATTTAAGTCTTTAATCCATCTTGAGTTAATTTTTGTATAAGGTGTAAGGAAGGGGTCCAGTTTCAGTTTTCTGCATATGGCTAGCCAGTTTTCCGAGCAACATTTATTAAATAGGGAAGTCTTCCCCCATTGCTTGTTTTTGTCAGGTTTGTCAAAGATCAGATGATTGTAGATGTGTGGTGTTATTTCTGAGGGTTCTGTTCCATTGGTCTATATATCTGTTTTGGTACCAGTACCATGCTGTTTTGGTTACTGTAGCCTTGTAGTATTGTTTGAAGTCAGGTAGTGTGGTGCCTCCAACTTAGGCAACCTACAGAATGGGAGAAAATTTTTGCAATCTATCCATCTGACAAAGGGCTAATATCCAGAATCTATAAGGAACTTAAACAAATTTACAAGAAAAAACAAACCCTATCAAAAAGGGGGCGAAGGATGTGAGCAGACACTTCTCAAAAGATGATATTTATGTGGCCAACAAACATGTGAAAAGAAAGCTCATCATCACTGGTCATTAGAGAAATGCAAATCAAAACCACAGTGAGATACCATCTCACACCAGTTAGAATAGTGATCATTAAAAAGTCAGGAAATAACAGATGCTGGAGGGGATGTGGAGAAATAGGAACACTTTCACATTGTTGGTGGGAGTATAAATTAGTTCAACCATTGTGGAAGACAGTGTGATGATTTCTCAAAGGTCTAGAACCAGAGATAGCATTTGAGCCCTGGGTACATACCCAAAAAATTACCAATCATTCTACTATAAAGACACATGCAGATGTATGTTTATTGCAGCAGTATTCACAATGGCAAAGACTTGAAACCCGCTCAAATGCACATCAATGATGATAGACTGAATAAAGACAGTGTGGCACCTATACACCATTGGAATATCATGCAGCCATAAAAAAAGGATGAGTTCATGTCCTTTGCAGGGACATGGATGAAGCTGGAAACTATCATTCTCGGCAAACTAACACAGGAACACAGGGAAGGGAACATCACACACTGGGGCCTGTCAGGGGATGTAGGATTGGGGAGCGATAGCATTAGGAGAAACACCTAATGCAGATGACTGCATAATGGGTACAGCTAAACCACCATGGCACATGTATACCTATGTAACAAACCTGCATGTTCTGCACATGTATCCCAAAACTTAAAGTATAATAAAAAATTGAAGAAAAAAAATAACCTACAAAAGCTCCACCAAAATTAAAATCTAAACCCAATAAAGAAACATATTATCTTTTCCCCTGGTTCAAATTAAAATTTGAATAATCATCATAGCAGATATTATTATAGGTATGTTTGGAATATGTAGTTATTCCTATATTTAACTGATTAATATTTTTTATGAATATTTATGCTTCACATATGAAGGCTAAATGAAATTTTTCTTTTAAGAATATAAATATTTATGTGTTAATGGGACATCTCTCCTAGTTATGCAATAAAAGACCAAAAAGAGTTAAATATATTCATGAATTATAAATGTGGTTTCCCTTATTGCCACTATTGCTTTATTTTGATGATTACTGAAAAATCTCTGAAGAAATCTTATATTAATGTAGAGAATAGTATTAATGACTAATATGGTTAAAT
The DNA here is from genome assembly GCA_963574225.1 of Lagothrix lagotricha. Classification (NCBI taxonomy): domain Eukaryota; kingdom Metazoa; phylum Chordata; class Mammalia; order Primates; family Atelidae; genus Lagothrix; species Lagothrix lagotricha. The sequence goes on from CAUYNB010024721.1 coordinate 22,664, forward strand.
GTCTTTTTATATAATATGAAGGAGAAATGCAGTCATCTCAACCATTTACTAAATGTCAAAAAATAAGAGAAACTTATCATTTGTATATTTCATGGATTTGAGAATTTTGCATAGAGGGCTATACTATACTATGTAAGAAACTAAAATAAGACATTTTTTTAAAATTAAAGCAACCTGAAACATGCTTTTTTTTCTTAGCAGTGCTGAAAGGTGAATAATGTAATTAACTAAAGTTTACTTTCACTGCTTTTTAATTTCTTTGTCCCAGCACGTGACAAAGTATAACTTGTAAAAAATATTTAACTTATTTAAAAAAGCAAGTGCACAAGAATAATGGAGGAGGAGCCAAAATATGGAATACACACGTATAAGCTTAAGTCTTTAACTCTTGAATCATCAAAGGTTACCTGTGATGTGTAGGTAAAAGTAAGCTGATGTAGCCAGTTCATTATATTGGGCCCAGGAGCATAAGGAACACTGGTCAATGGAAAACTTCAATAGGACTGACAGTGATCTACTATATGTGGGGAGAGCAGGAATGCACACCTTCATCACGATATGAAGGCTTTTGACTTTGGCGGGCATTTTTAACCTAAATGATTTGGAAGCTGCTGATTATTCCAGCAAGGAAACAGAGCAGTACAATAGTTATGATTTATTTCATATTTGTATTCACTTTCCTACTTACTTCTGAGATTCACTTAGCCAAATGGCTACAGAAAAATTCCTGGGATTCTTGCACTGATAAAGCATGTTACCTTAAAGGACCACTGAAAAGTAGCTTTTAATTGTTCCTTTCTTTTCTAGCATTTGGCAAGATATGGTGGTCTCTAGAAATTTTCCACATGGTCTGCTTTGTCCCAGTAGACTTATCAGGAATCCTATGAGTTTTCTTTTTTGTTGTCTAATTAATATTAGACAACAAAATATTCATCTCTTCCCAGCTTCTTGTACCCTCTGTTGCTTCCACCATGCTCTTCTATATTCTTCCTCCCACTGCCCCCTCTTTATCACCTCTGTGCTTTGCTCTTCCAGCTCCTAAATTATCCCTATAGGGGCCCTCTCCAACCCCAGGTAAATGAAGGTGGTCAGCACCAGCAATGGTCAGGACTTTTTGCCTCTTGGGTTGGTGTATTACTCAGGAAGGTGTTCAATAAGCCACAAAATGTATTGTCAAATTCCTAATTTCAAAACACAGTGTAAAATAATTCTTACTGGCACAAATGTCTAAGTGTGATTATTTCACCAGAACAGATTTTGTGTTTCATATTGGCATGATTACTTTAAAGTACAACTTTCTAAATTTGTTTGCAGATGAAATTGTACGCTTTATCGAAACAAGTAATATTTGACCACCTAATTAAAAAAAAAAAACTTTTGTGATGCATATGGTGATATGAGGGGGGCACATTAAGCCACTAAATTTTGCATTGTATTTATTGCATTGTTTCATTGTACCTAAAATCATACCTTACCATATGCAAACAGAAGTTAAGTCTTACAATTACTTGGCACAATGATTCACAACTGAAGTGCTGAAATAACTAAGCAATTTGAAAGGTACATTTTTGAATACAATAAATTTTTCCAAGGAGATTTCACTTTGCAATGGAAAGTGACATCCTTCATTACTCTTTCTGAAATTGGAAACATAGCAATCAATTATTGTCATTAAAGGAAACTGCTCTTGATCTATATTTTTGCGACTCTGCATGATAAATGGTGTTTATAATCCTAATTCCTGATATAGAATGGGGTTTGGTGGGTGGTGGGGCCTTATATTTCTATTGATGAGTTCACCAAGGTATTAGCATCCCATCAGATGCTCTTTTTTATCACTCATATTGTCACTTTTATGAAATTATTTTGTAAACTTGAATGAGCTGTTCTTGCACTGTAATCTTACATATATGATGGTTCCAAAGTTAACTTTCAAGGTTAGATTGTAGTTTCCAGGTAATTTTTCGGGCTGGTTTTATTTCTTCAGTATAGACTGTTAATGTAAGTGTATGTCATCAACTGTAACCCTGGCACACCAAAGACAAAGCAAGAGTATCACTATATCCTGAGAACAACAATGAAAATTCAGCTTCTGAGCTTCGAGAAAAAGGTGGTGAGAAACTACCAATCTTGAGATCATAAAGAATAAAACATGCTAGTGGTTAAAAAAAAAAGAACATAGGCCATATATATAAGATCAGGAGGGGATCATAAAGGATCCTTAAACTCCATAATGCTCAGCATATATCGTTCTGCTAATCAGAATTGTTAAATGTCCTGTCTTGCAATGATCCTTTAAAAAAAAATTCATGGCAAGATGCATTTACTGAATTTCTTCTAAGAGCTTCTGACTAGTCTTTCTGGTTTTCTCATAAATTAAGCTTAAAGTAATAGATTTTAAATTTCTGTCTCCACCCCACCTAGGAAAAAGTTGCCTAAAATGATCTCATTAGGCCAGAGTTCTATACTGTGTCTAATAGATGTGGAAGTTATTCTAATTCTAGGCTAGCCTTGAAAGTTTGGATTTATAGGGGAAGATTTGACTTGACTTTTCCAGTAGCCAGTTTCATTAATACTGTGAAAAGAAAATTGGAATTGTAGCCTCCTGGGGTGTTTGTGAATTGAGATTAGCACAGTTTTTTCCCTTGTTTGGAAAAAAAAAACTCAAAGTTTATTACTTTTTCCTTTTTTTTTTGCTTCAATACTGTGTAGGCCAGAAGAAATAATTATGATGTAATCATTTACAAGAAGCCATGTTTAAATGCCACATTTGTGGGAAAGCTAGTACACAATGATTTATATGACATGCATCAATTTGACTCACGCTGTGGTTCTGTGAGAAGCGAGGGATGCTGGATGTTTCAAATTCCTTCCATTCTCCCTCTCACCAACTCCACCCATGCCTGAACATTCTAAGGTTCACTTACGGAGGTCAGACAAGAGTCTTGAGAGAGGACATGTCTGACATATCTTAGCCCCTTCCCCAATACATTGGAGATTTAGAAAGAACTTGGAAATCGATAAACTTTTGCTACCGATCTGGCTGCTGTGTCTGACATATTCCTCTGCTTCTTTCAAAACCACCAAAGCATGCGTTTGAAGGGCAGGTAAGGGGCCACCACTCCGATATCGAGAGGTTCATTATCTTCTTCAGAGATTTAGGTATTTAATGGGAAGGGATGCTAGGCACAGAAAAACTCATCATGTGCTCGCACGATAGAGAAACCCAACGAGGACAGGTTGCTACCTCAAATTGTACCACATGGAACAGAAGAGACAATGGACATCCATACTCTGTATGACTTTGCTGACACTGAAAACAGAGGAACATATACAATCTCCCTCATCTCCAGGGGAAGCTGTAGGATCATGGTAATTACAAATCTTATTCTTCAGTCATTCAGTACGTTAGGAACTATATGCCCACACCTTAGTCATCTATAAGCTTCATAGACTTTTTACATAGTCATTGTATCCCTGTGGTTTGCATCCATTGTGGTGCTTACTCAAGCACCAGTGTGCCTACTGTTCTCCTGGCCCTTCACAGTCTGTTCACAGCTATCTACTACAATTTATCTTCCATATCTGTCAAAGGAAGTTACAGTCAAAATATTATTGCTGTCTCCAAGTCCCCACATACCAAAAAGAGTTCAACCTTCATGCCTTGCTCATATAAGCTTTTATCTTCTGCCTCTTTAAACAGTACTTATTTCTCAAAACTTGGCTCAAATGTCTCTTTTATGAATTTTTCTCCAAGAAAATCCACTCCTTCTATCAACAAATAAATATATAATGAGCTAGAGTTAACATTCCAGGGACTATATGAGGTCCTGGGGGTATAGTAAATACCCAAACAAACTTGATGTATATGTCCTCATGGACCTTAAAATATAGTGAGCCAGAGAGGCATAAATATAGTGAGCCAGAGAGGCACAAGAAAGAATCACACAGTTAAGCATAAAGTAACATCTGGGATATGCATGATGAAGGAAAACTGTAGGTACTATGCAGGAGTCGGACAAAGGTTTCTGATTGTAACTGCAGAATCCGAAAGATCTTTCTGAATTTGTGACACTTAAGATAAAAATGAGCAGAGAGTAGGCAAGTGAAAGTGGGCAGAGGAGTCTGCTAATAACATGTGGAATAACTTTGAGGAAACAGTTTACTTTTCAGGAATTAACAGAGTGGCTGTAGCACAGTGAGATTAAAGGGAAAGTGAGAAGAAATTTCAAGGTGGACCTAAAGTTTATCATAGAGATTGCAGGCTATAGAATGAAACCATAATAAAAAGATGAGCATATTTGACACCATAAATAACAACTTTATGTGGCAAAAGGCATGTCATCAACAAAATGAAAATGACAAGGGACAGAGGAAGTATTTGTAGTACACATGACAGACCAAGAGTAAATCTCTCTAAAATGCAGAGCGTGCGTCAACTAATAGGGAAAAAGACAACCTCCCAGAAGTATGGATAAAAATACACACAAGCAAGTGGAGAAGAGATCTCAATGCTGGTGCAAATATTATCTGATTGTTATTAGAAAGTAATCCAATAACACCTATTACAAATGTTTTGATCAATTCAATCGTATATCACATCACCAATTTTAGTATTCTATACTATTGTAAAATCTCACTTAAATGTTTCATTTAACTGTTTTGTCTTTTTTCAACTAGATTGTCGGTCCTTTTACAGTTTCCTGTGACTCTGTTTCTCTTTCTTCTTAGTTCTCACACCTTCCAATCTCTAATGAAGACTGAACACACTGGCTGAGAGCTGTATGTCATCTGACTCATTCCAAGAAAAAATTCTGTAACTTGATAAATTTTCAAGGGTAAACTGGTTTGAATCTAATAAGAAAGTGTGAAAGCCAGGCATTGTGGCTTACCCCTCGCAACACTTGGAGAGGCTGAGATAGGGGGTTCACTTGAAGCCAGGTGTTCAAGACCAGCCTGGAAAAGATAGCCAGTACCTGTCTCTAGAAAAAATTAAAACAAACATTAATTGGATGTAGTGGTGCACGCCTGTGGTCCTAGCTGCTCAAGAGTGAAAGGTCGGAGGATCACTTGAACCCAGGAGTTCATATCACTGAACTCCAGCCTGGGAGACAGAGCAAGAAAGTGAGAGACCTTTGGTATTAAAGTTTTGAGTAAAGGTGCTAAGTGAGGGGGCTGAACACGGGCATTAACATCGCATACTTCTTTAGAAAATATTTTAACTCACTACTTCTCTAACCCTCAACCTTTGTAATATCTTCAGTAAAAAAGATAAATGTAATATTTATTTCATTAAATCAGAAATCACTTCTTCTGTGCTTGGGAGAACTGGGATCAATGTACAACAATGAAAATATTGTGTCTGCTTTCCCTATGCTTCAAGGTAATATGTCACTTAATCCCAATGACTGAAATCACTAAGCTATTTAAAGTTAACTGAGTCACCAGTCTGCAGTTTGATTCATTTGAATGCCTATTTACATCAACATCATCTGACACCCACAGTACTGCGAATAGTTGACAGCTAACTTGGGCTCTTTTTTCAATTCAGAGTAGTTGCAGAAGTTTTTAGGGTGCTTTTCTGTCCTATTGCTATTGGAGTTGAAAAGGATCTCATTAGTCAGGCCCTACCTTCCATAATTGTCAAAAAGAAAGCCATATAAGCAATAACTGAGAAAATCAGTTTCAAAACTAAGGAGCCCAGAGAGTCCGTATATGTTTTTCATCAACATATATTACGTTCCAGAAAAATGCAAGAAGAGTTATATTTTGAAATGTAGATGATACTCCTTATTAACTGATTTCTACTCAACTAAGCTTCTTGATACCAAAAATAGCCTCTCTTCCCGGGAATTCATTGACTACAACACCCAAAAATATGTACATCCAGAAATCATTTTCTTAAGATCAATTTCCGTTTTTACGTATAAAAATTTGAATAATCTGTCTTTACCAAAAATGAGATTTATTCCACAGAATCCTTAAGGGCTGAAACTAGAAATTTTTGGAGTACCTGGTTTATAGTAAGACAAAATGGCAACATTATAGCTAGAGTAATGAGGAATGTGTGTGTGAATGTGTGTGCATGTGTGTACATGTGAATATTGCAGCAATCCTTCCAATTCTCAGAAGTTGCTGAGGTTGCCTGGCACGAGGAGTTCACGCCTGTGATCCCAGTACTTTGGGAGGCTGAGAGGGTAGTATTGCTTGAGGCCAAGAGTTCCAGACCAGCCTGGGCAACAAAGGGAGGAGACTCCATCTCTACAAAAAACGTAAAAAAATTAGCCAGGCATCGTGGTGCGTGCCTGTAGTCTCAGCTACTGGGGTGGCTGAAGTGGGATCACCTGAGCCCAGCAGTTTGAGGGTGCAGTGAGCTGTAACTGTGGCGCACTGCATTCCTACTGGGCAATAGAGACCCTAACTCAAAAAAAATTGCTACAGTCCTTCTTTCTGTCCCCTCCTTCCTTCCCTCCCTCACTCCCTCCCTCATTCAAATTAATAGATAAAGCCAAGCTTTTAAATAGCTCCATGAAAAATTTAGCAATAACTTGGGGTGAACTTAAGTATCAAAACCCTCATCGAAACCTTTCTTACTTCTATATATATTTTAACATTACTCAATTGTCAACTGATGCTTAATACAGCTGCTATGACTTCCCTGCGACACCTACATTTCGTTTCTTATTTTATTTAGTTAACAACTATTACTTTTCCTATTATTATACAGTAGTTGCTGTGCTGTACACTTTGCACATAAATTTTTCTCATTTATTCCTCATAACAACTCTGTGGTATAGGTATTATTATAGGAAAGGAAACAGTCTCAAAGAGCATAGGCTGTTTAGGCTTTATAAATGGCACAGCCAAAATTCAAACTCAGGTCTGTCTATGGCTACCAACATTTTATAATACTCAGCGTATCTGCATTTATGACTGTAGATCAATTTGTTATTGTTTCTGGTTTTATTCCTGCATTAAATGTAAAAACACTTAGCATTTTAGGTGTTATTTTCTAAGCAGTTGCCCAAATCTACCCCTTCCAGCCACATTCCTCTTTACCTGCTGCCAACTCTCTGTCCTTTACTGTGGGAGTTCACATTCCCACAGAATCTTAGAAAAGCAGCAAAGAGTGGTAAGAAGAACATTGGATTATGTATTAAGTTTTAGCCCAGGGCCTGCACCTAACTTTTTGAGTGACCATTTGCAGTTCATTATCCTCCGCTAACATTCCTTTATCAGAAACATGATAATGACACATAAATTATTTATATCCCAGGGTTACTGTGGGCATCAGATCAGGTAGGGCATTAAATGTGAAAGTGTCTGAGGAGGATGAGGACTTGGTGAAAACAGTGATTATCTGTTTGTTTTCCTACATCTTCCACTCAAAACGTACTGAATCGCAGCTGTTCTAACAATTACACAGTTTTGCATTGTGTACTGCACACAGTGTTTCAATCAGCTGTGGCAGTGACCATCAGGGACGTTATCTCCCTGGGAGTAGTTGTATTTGAGGACTTCCCTTTCATGAATGGAGGCCTTGTGAATTCAAGTGGCAAAAAATGGTCATTTGCATTGTAGGGCATGTTGTTTCAGGCCATTAATTGTGGTGCTGCATGTGGAGCTTGTTTCTGTTTTTCTGTGAGACGGTCTATCTTTAGTGGATCAGTGCTCTCTGACTCCTGTGGTTGGAGTGAATTACATTTCTCCCTCTTTCAAAATTTTATTATGATATTTTATGTTTTAGGTGTCATAAAATCAATCATCTAAGACTATTCTTTGGTAATAAATCGCTGACAGCAAGGCTTATTATATTGGTAAAAACTCTTTTGATTAGGTTGTCTTGTTTCTTTCTAAAATTGTTAAGTCAGTGTTCTCCCACTTCATTCCCTGCTTTGGAATTGCACAGTGTACTCTGGATAAAATCCAAAGTAGACTTCCCACAGCAAGGTTGCATGCTGGGTCCTGGATGAACCCCCTCTGCCACCAGCGTGCCTGCATGGCATCTATATGAACCCGAGTCATTCTGTGTTATGGGACACTGTATAATTTTCCTGATTTAGAAGTGGGCCTATTCACTCTGGGTGATCATCTTTATATTCCTGTCATGAGACCATTGCTGTCTCAATTTTCTTTTGTTGGGAACAGATCATATTCTTTTTGGTGAAAGTGCAATAGCTGAGGTGAAAGATTAGACAACTTCCCTTCTGAGGCCACTGGGGAAGTGTGTCAAGCTTGGCATTAGGAAATATGAAAGACAAGACATCCATCATGGTGGGGAGGTTGAGTGGGTGAGTGTGCCTGGTAAGTCATGCTGCTGGGAGTATTCCTGAATGTCCTAGGAAGGAAGCAGGAAAGTTAGTCATTCCTTTTCTCAAAAGTGCTCTCCCTTTCTCTCCCTCTCTCTCTTTTTTTTAGTATAAAAAGCCTAAATTTTTTTCCTCCAAAAATAAGAAGAGCAGATGATATGTGCCCCCCTCCTAACATAGGGACCTAAATTTATCCAGCTAAAGCATTGCTCCTGTCTTAGTGGTTACTGAGAAAAGTTTTATGCTGATAGAATTTAGAAATACTCTGAAAAACTTTCTAGATGCGAAAGTATCCATCACTAACATTTCCCTTTCTTGTTTTGGAATATTTCCATTTATGGTATGGTTTACTATTTAATTTGCCAGTTCTACCAATAAAAGCTATTTTATCAAAGCTTTCATGTGGTAGACTATATAAAGTACTTTAGATGCATTGTCTCATTTTTATCAGTACAGCAATGTCATGAGCATTGAACATTATTCCTATCATTTTGCAGATGTAAAAAGTTGAGTACACAGAGATTCAATGATTTGCCTCTAATTACACAGTAGGTAGCTGAATTGAGATTTGAACACAGGCATCGAGATTTCCCAAGTTTACTCAATCAAACAAAATATTTTATTGTGCTCTTAGATATGACAACATCAGTAATCTTCTTCCTCCTAGTTTTTTTTAATGTAATTAATGGCATATGGCTGTCCTGGCATCTTTAATACACCATTTTTAACCTGGAAAATTAATAAAGTATTCTGGTCATTGCTATTATGTTGCCAGTACCAGGCTTCTTATAACATTCTGCTTATGATTAAAGAGCAACTCATGATGAGAGTGATCTAATTGAGATGAAAGCTGAAGACTAAAGCCAAATGTAGCATTTGCTGCTCCTTGGGGCACATGAGCCAACAGTGAAAGCATATTTGCTCCTCATGGAGGCAGCATGTCCTGTAGATTAGAATTCAGAATATGCTGGCTTACCACTGATATCATCTGAGACAATGAAATTAATGAGTTACCAAGAAAATGCCACGGGAAGCCAATTTCATGATCAGAACAGGTATTCGACACAAATTACAACACAACAGGACTTTATCCTTCCTGGATTTCATGTTTCCGTAAGAGATAAACTTACCCTATATTTTCCTAAACCTGAGCCACATTCCTCCCTTCAAGGTGGTTAAATATTTCAGAGCATGGATGTGCATCTTGTTGTCTCCTTCCAAAGCTCAACAGGACATATGCCATACTTTTAAAGGCTCTTACCATATTTTAGCATCTTCCAGTAAGAAATTGTGATGTGAAACCAGTTATGAATGCTCTAAGGCTGAATACATATAGACTGCCTAAAAACATATGCTGCATTCATTACTGAACGGAGTTTTCTGTTGCTTATTGGAGGACACTTCTGTGTTAGCAACCATCTATTTTTACAGACTTCAAGTAAATGCTTAATCTAACTTAGCAAATTCACTTACATGCTAAGTCATAATTTTAAGTGGCCAATCATATGTTAGCTAAGTCATTTTAATAGATCCCGCTCTCTCCAATGCCTAAAGAGACTGTGGCCATTTTTCACTCAGAACAAATGTGTAATGCCTTATGAGAGACCTCACTGCAAGGCAGAATAATGCCTCCATTGGCAAACAACCAATGCCAGTAGCAGTGGGTCCTCCACCTATCATTGGATGTGTCATAACTATTTGTTAAACCCTTGGTATGTGGTATGTGCCAGGCACTCTGACAAGCATTGTATATGAATCCTCTTTTTCCAGTCTCATAATTAACCCTGTTCTTCCCATTTTACAGACTAGGAAACTGAGCATCAAAACTACTAGTAACTTTCTCAAGACCAGGAAAGGGCTGCATCTCACACTAGTTCTGTCTACTTCCAAAGTCCTGGCCATAACTAATATTCATTTCTGGTGGCATATCACAATTCTTTTAAAGTGTTGCTAAGAGCTTTTCTAAAGTGTGACTAATAACCATTATATTGTTAAAAAAAAAAAGTCAAACCTCACAGAAGGGTCAAAATAGTTTGATTAAATACAAATTGCTATATTAAAAAAAAATACATGGGCGAGTGTGTGCGCGCACGCACGCACGCACACACACACACACACACAGAGCATCATCTTTTGCTTGTGATTTTGTTTCCTGCTGGACTTCTGGTAGAAACTAATTTTGTTGATTAAAACCTGGTTGCTGGGAAAGTTGATTTCAAGTTGACCAAACAAAGATAGGATTCTTCCTGCGTCTGAGTCCCTGGCTTTCCATTAGGGCATTTGTAATTTCAAATACTCTCTCTGTCCCTTTGATGTGTAAATATCCAGGACTTGGGAGCCACCTCTCTGTAATATAAACAACAAAGAAGGCAGCGCCCCTATCTCCTAATTTCTGTGGGAAGGGTAGGAGCCTAACTTTGGTGGGCTCCTAGCTCCAAATTGTAAAACTACCCCGTCATAAAAACAGGAGAAAGTTTGTTTACATTTCCTTTGGGTTAAGCTCATTTGCAAGCACAGTTGGTCTCAAATCCATCCATCCCAGCACTTAAATACTCCCCAGCCTTTTTGTTTTCAGTGAGTTGAGTTCAGGTTGAACTCTGGTCCACCTCTCCTATTGCAATAGCCTTGACTAAATCTTCCTTGCCTGTTTAACTTTATTCAATGTAATTTTTATTCTGACATCACTGCCTTCAGAAAAGCAGGGGGAAAGTGAATAAAAATGATGTGTGATAACTCTCTTTACTTTAACCTTGTGCCATTTATTTTTACTCTAGTGTTCTGGTGAATTAAATTTATATGGAAAAAACATTTCCTATACCAGCATGTTGCACAATGAAACCCAGCTGGCCATTCGTTCCCAACTCCAGCTGCCCCATCCTGCACCTGAATGAAGAGCTGGGTTGTCAGTGCTGACTCTGGCCTGGTACTCAGGAGATGCTCTGCATGCTCCCTCAAAGGGAACACTCACTGCTACTGTATTTCTGGCTGCAGCTCAAAATCCTTCATTTTGCTGCAAAATGTTGGCTATTATGGGCTAATTAAAGTCACTTTTGAATAATTACATAATAAATAACACACATTTAAATGTAGAACAAAATTATTTTCTAATCAAGCTCTAAAAATATCTAGCAAGTAAGATAGTCCTTTAAATGTTTGTGATTACTTAATGAAAAGATGCACCTTGTTCCATATACATATCTTTATTCCTAATGTGGTTAATGGTATCAATTCAATAGAAATCCCTTGATCTTTTCTCAAAATAGCGCACTGAAAAACCACTCAAAATTGCATGGTAATTGCAACAAATTTAGCTTAATGAATAGTAATGCATGTAAGGAAATTTTGCCATCAAGTTGAAATTTATGACATGGAATTATTTAAATGAACTTTTAAAAAATCAATTCTATTTTTGTGAGGTGTCTGAATTTTAGAGGAAAAAAACCATCTGCATTCCAAGAAACTAAAAGCCCACCTTTTCTAAAGTAGAGAAAACACTAGCTGTCTCATATTACATGACATAACTTAATCTCTCTGAATCTCCTTAGCTATGACAATGCTTCATAGTTTCATAAAATAGTGAAACAGGATAATGTTTGTTAAGGACTAAGAACAATGATGAGCACAGAATAAATCTTCACCAAATGCTACTTATTATTGCTATTTATCACTGCTTATATAATAGGTAACCAACAATTGTCTTTTGAGTGGTTGTACTGATGACCTCACCTTCTGTGTTCCAGCTAAAGAGATGCCACAAAAATGGGTGATCCTTTTCTTCCCCTATGACTAACAAGATATTTTATTATTCAATGGAACTTTGCTTTTGCAAGTTTGACAAAAGTTTAATTGATTTGAAGGTAGCCTAGTATCCCATTAGTTACCCATCTCCCCTTACCACTCAGAGAATTGACATAATATTCTTAGCACTGTAAATCTAAGAGGAAATTGTCCTACCTAACCACGAACCCCAGAAAACAGAAAGCAGGTCCAGTTCTCTTTGTAACAAATGATAAATTAGAGTTATTTATCTGGGAACTCCTACAGCAAAGAGGGTCATTATCTTCATTTAAGATCTTGAATATCAACATAAAACTCACCTTTGTCAAACTTCTTTGTTTTAAGAAAGGGTTCTATTTGGAAGAGGGCCCCCAAACTAAGAGCTACTGACATGATTAAAGGCCTTCTTGGAACTTGAGTGATTTTGCAGTGTTGCATTTTGTCAGTTTACTAAATGGATCTAAAATGTAAAATTTCAAAGACATGATTTACAAAAACTTACATTCATGTGACAAAACAAGTCTTGGAAAATATGTGTGTTTATATATATACATAAATAATACAAATAGTAAAAACAGCAAACACTCATGTAACACTTTTTTTTTTTTTAGATGGAGTTTTGCTCTTGTCGTCCAGGCTGGAGTGCAATTGCACAATCTAGGCTCACTGCAACCTCTGCCTCCCAGGTTCAAGCGATTCTCCTGCCTTAGCCTCCTGAGTAGATGGGATTACAGGTACCCTCGATCATGCCCAGCTAATTTTTTGTATTTTCAGTAGAAATGGGTTGGCACCATGTTGGCCAGGCTGGTCTTGAACTCCTGACCTCAGGTGATCTGCCTGCCTTGGCCTCCCAAAGTGCTGGGATTACAGGTGTGAGATACCACACCCAGCCATAACACTTATTTTGAGCAAAACATTTTTCTACAACATATTGTTCATATATTAACTCCAGCAATACATATCTAGGCTCAGAAAAAAATCACAGAAGGTGCAATTGTTTTTCTGAGAAAATTTGTGAAAAGGTTATCTATCTTTCACATGTCTAGGCTTCTTAAACTGGGCACTTCAGACCAACAGTGGCATGTAACCTTGTTAGCAGTAGCTGTTTCAGATTTCTACCTGTTCACTAAGAACTCAGGTTCAATTAGCCCTCTTTGATTGCATAGCCAATACTTTGCATTCTGAAGCCCTCCTTTTGTATTCTAAAACTGATTATATCAATGTGAAGTTATTATCCAGTACTAACCATGCAGGACAGTGTGGCTGTAATCATGAATAACTGAGTTCCGTGTGTTCCCACCCAGGAGGTTGATCCTGATCTAGTTTTAACATGTGCAGTTCCCATCAGAATGCCTGAGTAGTTTCATCAGTTGCCCACCATTTTCAGCCAGGAAAAGTAACAGCATTATGTAAAAGGGAAAGTCGTTTGGAATATTCTTTTTGTATAAATGAATCGGTGGAAAAACCACCATTTATGTTCTACTTTGAGCCAGACATTGCAATAAATGCCTTCAATATATTAATTAATAACATAGAACTGAATGTAAACACTTTAGATTTTTGCTCCCAGAGCTTAGCAAAGCAGTGGGTGTATAGTGACACTTCATACTTGACCACTGATAAAGTGACAATCCACAAAATATATAACTTCCTTGTTCATTAAGACTTCTGAGTCAAACCACAAGGTAATTCTGATTTATTAAACATTTGATAAAAAGGAATAATTTACTAGTACTCAAGAAGATGCTAAATGTTTCCTGTTTGTTCCATTAATAGCTTTAGGAAGGTACTAAAGTAAGGAACATGGGACATTTTCAGAGAAAAAGCCTTTTTTTTTGAAAGTGGGGGGGTGGTCAGAGTGATTAGAAATCTTAAGTAAATACTTAGGAAGAATGAGGTACCCAGAAGATATGGGCAACACACCTATAAATGTAACATTGCATCTTCTTACAAAGCTTTGTTTTCACTTGCCCAAGGACTAGCAAATGTGTGTAGAAGATGTGGTTGTTTCAGAATATTTACCTTAATATGTTGGTTTTATAAAAAGCCAGTATCCCAAAATATAGCCTGCTAATATGCTAAATAATTTTTATCAAGATATTTCTAACATCTAATGGCAGCAGCTACAATTATCCAGTGTCTAATAACAGCAGCAGCTACAATTATTGTCTATATTATTTTATGTTTGTATTAAAGATGAATTGCAAGCAGGAAATAGAGATTTAAGAAAACCAGTACATTAGGAAACCATGACCTGCAGGAGGGGCAGACTATAATTGAAACATTCTTCAGATTTAAACAGGATTCAAAAGAAAAACAAAAGGAAAAACACAACCCCTCTTCAAGAAAAAAGTTGCAAAATAGAAAAGCATCGTATAAATTAAGAATTTTATTAGAAGCTGGCCCATAAATAGAACTAATTTCTGCAGAAAGACCCACCTCCATAGGAAGCATTAAAGACAGGCATGAAAAAAAAAATGAGGAGTTGGACAGAAAAAGCAAATGTAGAAAGAGATTTAACTTCAGAAATTGACAGAGAAACAAGCTTGGCATACATTATCAAGATCAGGGGAGATAAGATCACGGGGTAGTTTTACGGTGAATGAACCAATTAACACAAAAGAATCTGAAGTTCTTGTTTTAACAGGAACTAACAGGAATTGATGAATTGAAAACTAAGGAGTGAGGAGGGACACACTGAAGGAGAGGACAAAAGCTAAACTAGGCTTGGTACAAGAGCATTAAAGTAGCTGTCATTAGATAGAGTCAGTAGCTGGTGTGTTTTGTATTTTGGGCAACAGACTTGGGTGCAGTAAAAAAGAATTAAAATTTACGGAACAAGTCCATGCAGGCAGCAAGACAAACAGGGTTTCTGCTTCATGGAGTTTACCTTCTTGTGGGGAGATTCAAGCTATACATTAATGAATGAATAACAAATAGATTAGATAAGTAAACATGATTCTCTCAGATAGTGATAGTGTGGTAAACAAAGGTAGAAAGATTCCCTGCAGTATGGCTATATTAATAAGCTGTTATCACTTTCCATTGTGTTATATTTAACAAAGCAGACACAGGTGAACAACAACAAGAAGACAGTGACAAAATGGTTCACCCCCCATTTTCTCTCCTCTCCTCTATCTTCTTCCTCCACTATCTCGTTCTTAGGTCTAGTGTCACCACAGCAAAAGACTGACAGGCAGTAAACTAGTCTATGAGGAATGGTTAATCAGATCTATAAGCAATGTCTCGAAGAACTGGATCATTCAGCTGAGCTCAAGAAGTGACAATTTTAAGTGGAATTAGTTACCTTGATTCACTATGTACTCAAGGTAAGGATTCTGCAAGAAGAATATGATAGCCTATACTTAGACAGTAAAAGAGGGATTCAGCAAGTCCTATAATTACGAAGAACTTCAACAGTTTTCATCGCTGTATTAATACTGTGTTAAATACTGAAAAAATTGACTACCCTCAAAAAAACACTCATTGGGAAAACAAAATCAACTATATTAACACACACCCCAGTGTACAAAGACTAGACTCTGTTCCATGGACAATCCCTGCTAGAGGATCTGAGAGAAAATGAAATAGAAAAAAGAATGTCCTGGTGCAAAAGATGAACACCAGGAATGCTGGGCAAGTGAGCATAGAAGAAATGGGGAAGGGAAATTTGAGGGTGGGAAAGCCAGAGAGATGGGACTGATATAGTGACAGAAAAGCAATAGCAATGACTTTCTTTTAATGTTGCTAACCAACAGAGAGATTAAGCAAAGGCAAGATCTTAGCAAAGGGGCATAGGGTAGTGCCATGATGTGACTGTCTTTCACGACAACCAAGAGGGAATGACTGCAGAGGCCAATGAGCTGGCGGAATTGAATGGATGATTGTGAGAGAGAGCCGATCATTGTCAATGATGTTTCTGGGGGCTGAGGGTCCTGACTGGCACTGTGGAGCCTAGAGGAAAGAGGACCACAGCATATCCAGCCTGGACTCCCATGCCCTCTCCTCTTGCGACATGACTGCCAAACTCTTCCCATTCCCTGGGCCTCAGCAGCTGCTCTCTATGTGCTGAAGTCAGTAGTTAACAATCAGTGGGGGAAGTGATACTCAAAACAAGATGCACAATACACATCCCAATTTACTCAAAGAAAGAGCAGATTTACTCTAAAATGGTATGCTTCACAAAAATGCAAATTTGTTACTTTTTTGTGATATGAAATTCTCCTGGGATTCTAGCTGACGTAAATAGAGGTGACACCACTGGCAGAGAGTGGTTAGTCCATATCCACCTCACTGATTTTGTTAATGCAAATGAGAGATTATCATCATCATCATTATTATTATTATTTTGAGACAAAGCCTCACTCTGTCGCCTAGGCTGAAGAGCAGTGGTACAATCTCAGCTGACTGCAACCCCTGCCTCCCAGGTTCAAGCAATTCTCCTGCCTCACCCTCCAGAGTAGCTGGGACTGCAGGGGCAAATCACCACCATGGCTAATTTTTGTGTTTTTGGCAAAGACAGGGTTTGCTGTGTCGGCCAGGCTGGTCTCAAACTCCTGACCTCAAGTGATCTGCCTGCCTCATCTTCCCAAAGTGCTGGGATTACAGGAGTGAGCCACCATGACCAGCGAAGAATATTATTGAATTTAAACACTACTTTTACACACACACACACAAAGTACCTAATGGAAATGAGTCTAACATTTGAGATTATGAGTATTTAGATCAAATCTAGGCTATGATTCATTCATTTTTGAAGGTCCACAGCCACCACTTAATGGTATAAGGGCTGTATGGTAATAGAATTTATGTTAGTCACATCAGAAGATGCAAACATCATGAAGAAGTAAAACGCTTCAGCTTGAATTTTAGGGAAACATGGCAAGACTCAAATGTTTCTCTATTAAATATATCAAGGGCTCTGCCTGCTGTTTGTTTTACTACTGCCATAATACTCTTACTTCCAAAATTCAGAAATATATTACTTAAGGTAATTTGCCGGCAGAGTGAGTGGTGGGGGCTTTTTGTCACAGAAAGTTCAAATAATTTTGCACAATGCGCTGCAATTTTTTAGCTTTGTAATTTTACTGAGTGACCCAAGGGAAAGCCCATTATACTGTTATACACAAAAATTATGTTGTGAGCTGATGGAAAGTGAACAGTGAGGTAGCAGCTCTGTGTGCTATGCCCACTGCTTTTTCTGAAATACATAATCTTGGTGTGTTTTGTTTCTAATTCTTTTCAAAAATTGTGGAAAAATGTATGTAAAAAGCAAGGGTCCTCATTTTACAATGAGCCATTGCATAGCAGGGTAGCCTTCTAGACATAATGTAAGGCCCTTCTAAGGAATATAACATGCAACAAAGATTTACAGTAAAGCCAAGGAAGTAAGAAAAAAAGTCGACTAACCTAACCCACCTGAGCTCGGCTCACAGGGGTCAATGTCCTCATCGTCGCTGGGACACTCTGCTGAGGCCACGAGGATGTCATCTGTGGTCTGCAAAAGAATCACATTCAGTAGATTAATTTAAAGACTCCTAACAGATTTTCTAATCTTTGTCTCATTGCCAAGTGAAACACAATTTGTTTATCAGAAACCAAATTCAGTATTTCCCTTTCTAACAACACAGAACTTACATTATAGATCTTTCATAGAAGTATCTGCCTATTTGTGAAAACTTGATTCAACCTTAGTTTACGTGAGGACGTAGAAATGGTGACAGCCAACTTGTAGATACCTAACCACTCAAATACAGATAGAAGCTGTACACAGTATCATACAGAGTTTTAAAACAACCTGGCAGAAACAGATGATTTGAAATTTATTACAGCCTGGAGTGCTACAATGTATGCATCAGTGGGCTTTATGTAGTCCTTGTGCGTGGCTTCCTAAAAGCAGAATAGTCATAACCTTTTACATTCACGACTACGTAGAGTTTGATGAATCTTTGAGATACAGCTTGTTATTATAGGAAATACAGATTAAGTAAAGAATTAGATCTTTCATTGGTAAAAGGCAAGGAAATACAATCCATTTAAGATACTTTTTCATTTTCATTAAGATGTCACACTCAAAGCTCATTTTTATAATGTTCAGATAGCAGGTATTGTTTTCCCATTGTCCCTTATCATTATGGTTTCACAATAAATAAAAAGTGTATTCGAAGTGGGGGAGGAGAAGAGGTGACAGTTTTCTTTGTGACGTTCTAGTTGCTTTATTGCGCTTATAGCAAAAAAGGTAACTATCACTGTAATAAAAAGCAGAGTGTGTAAATCCTAGCAGTTAGTCGCATTCTCAACACAATGACAAGCATGAAAGGTTGTTCTTTATTGCCATTTACAAGCTACAGTAAAGTCAGCATAGATATTGCATGCAATTTGTAAAGGCTTCCATCACAGTTGGCTACTACTAAGGTAAAACAGAATCCAAGGTAAACAAATAAAAATATCTCATATCTACTAAGGACTAAAGAGACTAGAATTGTTCAAACAATACTCAGAGCTGCAACATGGATGCAGTACTCATTTAAAAGTGGAATTAAAATAATATAGGTCTTCAAAGAAAAAGCAGAAATAGGATATGAGCACTTAATATTAATGGAGCACCTTTAATATTGTCTTAGACTAAAGTATAACTAATTTTTATGAAAGTTGTGGCAAGGGGTGATGCACTTTTATAGAAAGTATTAATCTTAAAAATCAAGTGTCTTTAAGAACAAATAATTTGTTCAGATGCTAATGCTTCACAATATAACTTTAAGTAAACAGAAACCTTTCAATAGCATTTGAGATAGTTTCACGTTACTCTGCTCTTAATTCTTCTGAGACAATTGGGAGACTTTCTGAATTCATGCATTTTGCTGCTGCTCTTTTAGAAAGGGAAATTCAAAATACTGGTTTTCCTGGAAGTGTAACTTTTTTTTTTAATTGTTGAATTTATTGAGAAAGTTATTCATAATATTCTCACTTTTTATTCTTCTATATTTGTGGCATTTGTAGTGCTAACTCCCCTTTCATTCCTGGTATTTGATAATGTGTGGGTTTTTCTTTTTTTAATTATATCTAAAGTTCTGGGATACATGTGCAGAATGTGCAGGTTTGTTTCATAGGTATACATGTGCCGTGGTGGTTTGCTGCACCCATCAACTCATCATCTACTTTACTTATTTCTCCTAATGCTATCCCTCCCCCAGCCCTCTACCCCATGACAGGCCCCAGTATGTCATGTTCCCCTCACTGTGTCCTGTGTTCTCATTGTTCAACTCCCACTTATGAGTGAGAACCTGTGGTGTTTGGTTTTCTGTTCCTGTGTTAGTGTGCTAAGAATGGCTTCCAGCTTCAACCATGTCCCTGCAGGGGACATGAACTCATCCGTTTTTATGGTTGCATAGTATTCCATGGTATATATGTACCACATTTTCTTTATCCAGTCTATCATTGATGGGCATTTGGGTTGGTTCCAAGTCTTTCTATTGTGAGAGTGGAGTGCTGCAATAAATTCGCACGTGCCTGTGTTTTTATAGTAGAATGATTGATAATACTTTGGGTATATACCTAGTAATGGGATTGCTGGATCAAATGTATTTCTGGTTCTAGATCCTTGATGTATTACCACACTGTCTTCCACAATGGTTGAACTAATTTATACTCCCACCAACAGTGTAAGAGCATTCCAATTTCTCCACATCCTCTCCAGCATCTGTTGTTTCCTGACTTTTTAATGATCGCCATTCTAATTGACATGAGATGGTACCTCATTGTGGTTTTGATTTGCATTTCTCTAATGACCAGTGATGACAAGCTGTTTTTTCATGTTTGTTGGCTGCATAAATGCCTTCTTTTGAGAAGTGTCTGTTCATAGCCTTCACCCACTTTTTGATGGGGTTGTTTTCTTCTTGCTAATTTAAGTTCCTTGTAGATTCTGGATATTAGCCCTTTGACAGATGGGTAGATTGCAAAAATTGTCTCCCATTCTGTAGGTTGCCTGCTCATTCTGATGATAGTTTCTTTTGCTGTGCAGAAGCTCTTTAGTTTAATAAGATCCCATTTGTCTATTTTGGCTTTTGTTGCCATTGCTTTTGGTGTTTTCGTCATGAAGTCTTTGCCCATTCCTATGTCCTGAATGGTATTGCCTACGTTTTCTTCTAGGGATTTCATGGGTTCAGGTTTTATGTTCCAGTCTTTAATCCATCGTGAGTTAATTTTTGTATAAGGTATAAGGAAGGGGTCCAGTTTCAGTTTTCTGCACATAGTGAACCATTTTTTCCCAACACCATTTATTAAATAGGGAATCCTTTCCTCATTGCTTGTCTTTGTCTGGTTTGTCAAAGATCAGATGGTCTTCTCAGAATTAAAAAACGAAACTACTTTAAATTTCATGTGGATCCAAAAAAGAGCCCATGTACCCAAGACAATCCTAAGCAAAAAGAACAAAGCTGGAGGCATCATGTTACCTGACTTCGAACTATACTACAAGAGTACAGTAACCAAAAAACAGCATGGTACTGGTACCAACTCAGATATATAGATCAATGGAACAGAATAGAGACCTCACTCTAACTCTTAATGTCAGTGAAAACTGTTAGCAATTGGCATAATAATCATGTGGGTATCTTTTTTAAAAGAAAGCTTTAAAGGCAAAGACCCATTCTTCTTTTGGCATGACTACATCTTGCTGGATAATATCCAAACAGACTTGATAATGATGAGTTATTGGATTATGTGGTCTTGCCAGTCAATTGCTCCAATTTACTCCAGAGCAGATAATCAGCTCTTTTCCTGGGACCAACATCTAGTGGAAAGCTACTTTTATTCTCAATTTCAAATTAATTTCAAGGTTACAGGACAATTCCTCATTTTCTTTGAGGAATTTAAAATATGTTGATGAAATCAAGATAGTTTTGTTGTTCCTTATTGGTGTTTTATTCTTGTTAGAGGGAGGAGGATGTAAATAAATGTAAATAAATTCTTTAAACCAATGGCTGTCACATCAGCAGTAATATTGCCCCTTTTCCTTCCTCCACCTGGAGGGCAATTGGAATCGTGAGGTCTGCTACTATTGATGTCTATTGTTGACTGCTAAACATTCTTTTTCCTCCTCCTCCTCTTTTTTTCCTTTTGTAGAAACAGGGTCTCAACTCAATCTCACTGTGTTGCCCAGGCTGATCTAGAACTCTTGGCCTCAAGCAATACTCCTACCTCGGCCTCCTGAAGTGCTGGGATTATAGGAATGAGCTACCACACCATGCCTAAATATTATAAAATACACATGACAGCTTGAAAACAACAAAGAATAATCTAACCTGAAATGTCAATAATGCCAAAGTTGAGAATTCCTGCTCAAAACACTTAAAAACAGTTCTGTGCCTTATTTTTCTCCTTAAAAAAATGGATAGCATAATAGTATCTATTGTTACAAGGATTAAATTAGTACATGAAAAGTACCTAGAAGGGGACCACATTGTAAATATTTATTAAAACTTTCAATATTATCATCAATATTTTCTACCAATTTAATGTTTTGTACTATATTTATAAATATAGATATTAAACTGAAACTTGTACATAGGAATTATTCTTAACTTGAGGGCTCATGTTAGAATTTGTATCAAATTACGGTAGCTATATGGTATTTTGTTCAACTAAGTACCATCTTTTCCTGTCTAGGTTCAAACTCTGACCTTTTTAAAGGCAAATATCAAATATAAACTTTAAAAACTGCTGCTTAAAAAAATTCATGGGCTACAACTGTGTGACTCAGTGGGCAGTGTTTCAAATGCAGACAAAATTATTTAGGCAATGCGATTTAGGCTTTGTTTTAAAAGCTGACCTATTTTCTTTTGGAACAATTCTACAGCAACCAGAAGTGTGAGAATGTTCTCAGTGTTACCTTCCACAAAACACAATTCCTAAAATAACAAAAGATGTCATACAATGGTACTTCCTATAGCCCTCCTACAGTAGAAAAAGAATAACTACAAATGTGACCTTTTTAAAAACTATATTTTACTTTTTAATATAATTTTCCTGGTATCATGAAATACATTCTTGATTTTCATATATATTTTTCCTCCAGAAATTAAAAACCAGCAACAATCTTGAGAACAAAAGACCTCAAATCGATAAATGGCTTGGCAAAAATCATCATCACAGTATGAAAAATCAGGAAGTAGCTCAAGTTTAGGGGAAAGAAATCAAATTTTACTTTGGAGGCTGAATTAACTGCACAATTTTCTAGCCAAAGCCGTGTTATTTTATTTAATTCACTGTGTTTGGAGCTGCCTCTGTGTGACTTGCTGTTGAGCGAGTGGTAGAAAGAAACTCAAATATGTCACATTAATCAATTCTATTCTTTAGTATCCTTTCCTGTTGTTTATAACCTTTTTGAGAAAAGAGACAACCTGCTGAAAAAGAAGTGTGTTCAAGCAGAAGCATTAGCTTTACATAACAGTCCATTTAGATGAGTGTCTCTAACTGTGCATTTAACTACCCACAGGTGAAAGTGCTATGCTGATCTTCCCTAATTCAGACTAGTCTGTACATGCACATGGTAAGCACTGCTTCTTGTTTAAAATGTCTACTAAAATTTAGGTCTCTATACTTTTAGGGAGAAAATGATTTGAACAGAGTTCAAGACATAAAGGCTCTAAAACTTAATCCATCATTTTCTATATTTGAACATCAGTATTTTGTAGGCTGTGAAAAATATGTAATCAGGATGAGGGTAAAAAGAATGTTCGTAATGCATGGCAAGAAGGTAGACCAACTGATTTAATACTCGTGGATATTACAAAGAGAGAGCATTTGGTTGGCTGGAATTTAGAGAAACACAGATGTATTTTTGTTATTTTTTTTCTCACTTATAGGAAGCCTTTTATTTTTCAACGTCATTAATGGTGGAATTTTCTGTATATGCATTCCGTGTCACTTTTAAAAGTACAGCCTAATTGCATGACTATGTGGTAAAAATATATGAGGAAAGCATGAATAAATCCAGTATGTAATATTATATCCCTGCTAAGAATAGCATTCCAAGACTTTATTCTTATGGTAAACAGCTTTCCTGAAGACTAATAAATTCTAATGGAGACGCTTACAGAAAACTATACTATAAAGACAAATCTGCTTTATAAAGTAAAGAGCAAATTCCAATTGTAAAATAGGATGTTCATTGGCAGTATATGATGCCCACAAACCCTTGCTTTAGTCTAAAATTTTAATTGCAACTTTATTTCTAAAAGCAATAGTGTATCCTGCTGCACATCTAAATTGTCTCAAGCAATGACAAGAGCATTACATAACATTAGTTAGCCTACTATGTAACTGTAATGACTGGTATTTAGACTGCATTGATAGCAACAATTAATGGGTCGAGTTTGGTGTTGGCTGAAATATGGTATCTTTGGTTAACTGATGGACACTTGTTCTTACTGATACTTTTCTCTATGCAAAGCTGCTCTGGAAGAGAGAGATCTCAAGTGTGGCTTTCACGACTGAATCTAATAGTTTCTCTAGGAAATATTTATCACTAGGTGAGGTTCCTTGAAAAAAAAAATTAACAGGATTCAGAATTAGTATCACAAATTCCCAGGTAAGGTCCAACCCATTGCACCAATAACCTATGGAGAAAGAAGTTTCTAGGAGGTAAGGGAAGTTACAATTCTCACCAGGAAGAAAAACTGCAGAAAAATAATCATTTTGTAATATGTATATAGGGATATAATTCCCAATTTGTGGTCTATTTGATTAAATCAAATCAGTAAAGAAATGTATCGAATTGGCAGTTTCAGTTAATCACCAATGCTATTAAAGGTACAAGAGGAATTTAGAGACTGCCTAGATCTTATTCTTGTCTCCACTGTCTCAATGAAGTTGCCTCAATTGACATCATAAAGATGTCAATTTCATGGCTCACTATTTAATAAACATAAAAATTATAAACTGAAATCCAATATGTGGAGGATGAATTTTACCTTCAGCACATGAATAACAAAGATAGTGAGCCCCAATTAGTCAACAATGAATACAAAGTGCCTCATATATGCATAGCATTTTCTGATAGACATAAAATATGCTCAGTACATATCAAGGTCTAATTGGTGGTTCTGACATGCAAATAATTTATTCTTCTCTCTCTGTTCTGAGGCAGATGAACAAATAACTCTTTAATACAAATAATAATGAAGTCAATTCAAATAGCTTATTTTTCTCAGAATGTAACAATGTTCTTATATCTAGTACTTCATTTAAAATTCACCAACAGCATCCTTATCTGGAATGCAGATGGAGGTACTATTATTCAGTGTTATAGTTAAGTGTCTGCTAAAAAAAATACTCATCTATACACTCATTTACCCAATCTGAATGTGTGAACACTGGCTTTCATGAATATGTAGGGCAAAGCTCAAATATCCCTGAAAACAGCCACTTTCACATTTCTTTAATGTTCTTTCCCAATTGATACCCTAGGCTATTACAAAAAATGACCATAAATCAGCTGTCTGCTTGGGAAAAAGGCAGTCTTGAAAGCCATTCAATTTTCTTCAATTTTTTTTTCAGCTGTTTAAAATGTATGCAGTAGTTCCAGAACCATTAAAGTGGGTTTGAGCAGAACTCTGTCATGGTAAAGAAATCATGTCTTACTCAAACTAACGTTCATTTTTATGTACATTTGATACTGGTTATCCTAACAGGCAAAGCTCAAAGGGAAATATAGGAATGTGGAAATAATGTCACAGAAATATACTTTAAGTGAATTATCGGGAAAATCAAATTTTTTACTAATCAGGAAATAACATCATTTTAGCAAACTTATTCAAAATAGAAAACCTACAAATAAGAAACCTGCTGTGAGGGAACTTAAAATTAAATTTATAAAGTTTTTTTACTATTTCTTTAGGCTACTGATGACCTCTATGCTCATACTGCATTTCCATTTTTAGCCAAGGCAATGTCAGAGGACTGGCAAGATAACATGAAGTTTACACTTTCAGGAAGCCATGGAACAATCTATTTCTGAATTCTCACTAATCAGAATTTGGGAATGTAAGACCTCCAAAGACTGCTGATAATGGAGTTACAGGTACTGAAATGAGTGATCGACTGTGTTTCCCGTCTATTTGTTTAGCTTTTGGACAAAGTACTTTCTAAAATAATGTCGGTCATTTCCAAATTAAATAATTACTGACAGATGTAAAAGTAAATTCAGGCTTCTAGTTGTATCAGTATGAGTATCTAGTCTTATGATGGATTAGTCACACAGGTTGAAATGAAGACTAGGGTTCTACCTGTATCAATATGATATCTACTCCTATTAATGAATTGATGGAATAATTAATAGATTAATTAGTCACACAAGTTGAAATCAATATCCTTTTTGGTAAAGAGGCCAAAATAAAAACAACAGACTTTATGATTGTAAAATGCCCATGATGGATAATTTCAAGTAGCATGCCTCCAAAATCCAAGCTTTCATTGTTGCCATGTTAGGGAATGAAAACATGTTTTAGTTAAGCAGTCATATATCTTTTTTACTGAGCCAGGTCTTACAGATCATTAATCTAAGCTCTTCATTGTACCTACTGAGAATCTAAAAATAGAGAATTAATTTTTTGGCAACAGTTATACTGCTGGTTAATGGCAAATCTATGAGATTATTCAATGCCCAGTAGACTATGTTTATCTGTTTTCCCAGATGACTTCTATTCATCCATTCATCTGTCCATTCATCTACCTGTCCATCCATCCATCTGTCCATCCGAAACCAACTTGTTACAAAGATACGTGTTAAAATAAGTGAAAAGTTTGCAAAAGTAGAGTACTGGATTTTAGATAAGTAACCACTCAAGTCATCCTGAAGAAATACACACAGGAGGTGCATATTCACAGCTACTGCACGATTTGATATGGCAACACATCACGTAACACTAAGGGGAGCACAATTAATGCTAGAGTTCAAATTTTAAAAATCCAATTACAGAAATTCAAATATTGACATAATTACAGTTATTTTGAAATGGAGTTAACCCAGAAAGTTCTTTATTTACTTGTGGCAATATTTTCTTAAATTATTGTTTTAAAGACCTTAAATACCATGCCCTCAGTCTCTGTACCTAAATGCATAATTTTTTGGTGACAGAATAAAATGCAAATTATTGAATCTTTTTCTGCCATTTTATCCCTTTGACTTAAAACACTGCAGGCTATGCTGGCTACAAAATTAACTCAGTGAACTCTCTGCTCTCTTCTCATTAAGTCACTGATGAAAATCCTTCCAACTTCCAAGGTCTCCCTTATTAACTACTGTCTTTACAACATAAGTGCTAATGAGATATTCATCTTTGTTTCTCTCATACAACAATCATTAGAGTTCTGTCAGATTATTTCTTATTACATCTTGGGAATAAGTACATGAAAGTGATCATTTACTAGCCATATTGGTAGTTTCTCCAAAAACAATTAAACATATATTGATCTTCGGTCTTATTAACATGATGACCTTAGAACTGGAGGTTCAAGATCAAAGATGTAGAAGGAGCCATATTTACCTTTGGATAAACAGCTAGTCATAAAAAATCTTTTCTCTGCTACTGGTAGTACTATAACCAGGATCACCCTGATACACTTTAACTTGGGGGATATATAAGAACTTACATCCCACACGATGCTTGGCGTACAGAACAGCAAGAAGCATGGATGTGGCTGGAAATAATGATGAATTAATTAACAAAGTATATTTTCTGATTTTGATTTGATTCATGAGTTGAATGCATGCAAGGCTCAGTACTGAGTGCCCCCAAATAAGCCAATATCTGAGCAGTACCTCTATGCTTTTATGTATCCAGTGGTGACTGAGAGTTAACATTATCTGGCTCAGATGTCACAGTGTTATCTTGTTCATGTGCTGACGGGATCCAGTGTTTTCTAGTTCTAGTTAAACTGAAACTCCAAGCTTCTATACTTGACTACTGCATTCCTTAGGGTGCACATTGGCTCATTAATACATATTTAAGATGTTGTACTGCTGAAACACCTCAGTTTAATTTATACTATGGTGATCAATAATGCAAAATAAATACTATTCCAGAATGCAAGTCTCAGTTTTGGTTTTCATGAGCAGTACACACCATCTTGGACTGGTTTCTGTGTTCTCAACGTAACATATGAATATATATATTATACATTTAAACACATTTATCTGCATATGTAATTAATTGTGTCTCACAGGATGTTAAGGGAGTCAAACTTGATATGTGTGAAGACATGGTGGAAAGTATAAAAGTGCTCACGATGCGATCTTTATATAAATTATTATTATAGAGAACTATTGGACACGGGGAGGGAAGCGTCACACACGGGGACCTGTCTCGGGGTGGGGGACAAGAAGAGGGAGAACATTAGGACAAATATCTAATGCATGCAGTGCTTAAAACTTAGATGATGGGTTGATAGGGGCAGCAAACCACCATGGCCCATGTATACCTATGTAACAAACCTGCACGCTCTGCACATGTATCCCAGAACTTAATAAAATGAAAAATATTATTACAACTAATAAGAAATTATTTTTGTCCCTCACATGACACGACAAAGGAGAGCTCTGGATAGTGCTTGAAGTGGGCAGCCAAATGTCCATTTAACTGAATATATTTTATTTTCATGTCCTGAAGTCCTCTTGTTCCTCAATTGAATAAGATCTATATTTCTCACTTACACTAGCCCCTCACATAGATGCTGTTATTGGGCTGCTTCTTATTATGCCAGTGTTGGATTCATTTCAGCATTGCTTATTTAGGGCATATGTGTGGATCTCACTGGTAACCTACAAGGTAGGCAGCACCAATCTATGCCTGGGACTATGATTATCTTTTCTCCAATCCAGATCTCCTGGAGAGCTTAGTGCACAGACTTAGGGATACTTGAGCTCTCTCTAAATTCTAAGTTCTACTCATTAGATTGTGACAACCTGATTTATTTTATCACTGCATCCAGAATTTACCACTCTGTTGTATCTACAGCAGATAAATGAACAGATAAACAGGAAAAAAACTACATCACTTAGCAAACAATGCTAACAAAGGAGAGAAAGAGAAAGTAGGGGGTGGGGGGAGAGACTGATTCTGTAAGTGTAATTCATGCATGACAATGCTCCTTACAATAGGAGTGGTTGTATTTGTAGTTATGACATTGCCAATGGTTTGTCTTCTATATGGATTAATAATATGCTAATCAACTTCTGTAAGAAAATGAGCAATATTTTCTTAGTGCATTAGTCTAGTGGAGGTAATTGCCTTTCTAAATCATCTTGAAATTTAAAAGCACGAAGACTGCTTAGTGATATGTTTTATTTTATTTTGTATGCTTCTTTTGGTCAGAGTTTATGTTTTGTGCCCCAAGAACATCGACACAGGAATTCAGTAGAATTGATTTAAAATGACATAATCACTCAAAAACCTGGCTTATATTCTTAAAACATCTGCGTGAATAAAAGCATTTTTTTTGAAAATAATTATGCTATGAAAAATAATCATAAAAATATAATTTTGTTACAAGTGAGGGATTCATCATGACCTTAAAAATAGAAGAAATATTATGCATGACACTTGAATTTGCTAGAATCATCACATTTTAAATAATGTAACTCTTGACGGTCATCCACTCTAAGCTCACCACATTTTTTGTTATGGAAAAGGTACGATTGTCCCAATTGCTCATTTATACCAGCTAAATAAATTTTAATATAAAAGTGAGCAAGTGCAGATTGTTTTCTAGGAATCCAACTCTTAAGAGTGGGAGATGAGAATGGTGGCAAAATCATACTTTTTCAAAGATTTTATCTGCCTTATAGCATCTCTAGAAGTGACAATGAAACTTTCTAACCGGCTTCCACATTATATCCCATGGCTGGAAAGGTATGGTAGAGAAATAGCAAAATGTGACATTATCTTTAACTGAACGAGAGGATGACTGAAGGTTAGAAGGAAGGCAAAGCTAAAACAGTCTTGCAGTAAGTTGGTCTTCCTGTTTTTATGAAGCATTCGTATCCTTCAAGAAGGCAGTAAGATAAAGCCTACTCTGTGGAAGAGACTGAGAAAAACATAGTTAATTACCTTTTTTTTTCTATATAATATTCCTCAACTCTATCTCTTACAAACTCTTTTGCAATAGTCTTAGATTATAAATGATTTTAGTTAGTTGCAAAAGAAAACTATTCCTTTGTAATGTTTTCCTTCAAAATCTAACTACAGGATGAAAGCTTGATCTTCTTCCTGAAATATATTCCATGAATTTTAGGACTGGCTGAGACCAGCCATAAAATGCATACCAAGAAATAAGTGTAAGACAGCATGCACTAATCAAATGTTTATCTATTGATTCTTCCAGCATTCATTCATTCATTTGTACTCATTTGTTGAATATTTTCACTTAATAAAGAGTCATATAGGGAAGGAGTAAAAAATACAATTTTCTGACTCAGAATATTTAGAATATTATGGTGGAGCATGTGATCCAATTTCTTTTGGGTCTGAAGAAGGCATCTATCATTTTATGAATTAGCATGAATCTTTTACACATGTATTAAGTGTTCACACTGTATATTCAAGGTTGCATCCCCAGGGCCTGCCATAGTACCTAGCATATAAGAGACAAATATCTGGCCAATGAGTCAGAAATGATTCCAGCTAATATAATGGGAAAAATAGGAGTAATTTGTTAGGAAAAGTAAGTCCAACATTATAAATCACTTCATCATACTAGGCAAAACAAAAGTACTTTAGACTTTTACAAAAACATTTCCAAATGCAAGAGATCGACAGAACCAAAGATGCTCTATGTTCTCTGATACTTGATTTATCAGCTGATTAGAAAAAGTATCAATTTGAAAAGCAAGAAGCAGCATGGTCATCTTAACGTTTTCGGAAATGTGACTGCTACCACCATTCATTGTAAGGCAATCGGTGCTCCTTCATTTTTACAACTAATAAATGGTGCCAATGTTTACTTTTCTCCTTTTCCCTTTGATTTCATTGTTTTCATCTCTTTTTATTTCATTTGTAGTGTCCCAACTCCCAGAGTTGCTACCTCAGGAAAAAAAGATCTCACATAGCAAGAAAAGCCCAAAGAAAAAATGCTGTTTGACCCTAGCCAATACTCTGTATCACCTTAGTTAGGTCCACGTGTAAAATTAGGGAGGAGAATTACATGCTCTCTTCCAGTTATTATTATATGATTCCATAAGTCGAAGAAATCTGGAAATGTTTCCATGATTAGAAATTTATGATAAAGGAGATAGTTTTTTTTTACTGTGCTAAAATACTTCTTGATACAAGGAAGGTGACGTGTGTGTAACTGTCGATTTAATTTGCGATATCATGAGCCCTGACACTTGACTTCTAGTTCACCAATTTAAATTACTAAGCTGCCTACATTCTATCAGGATAATTTGCCATATAATCACGAATGGGTGGGGGAAATTGGCAGCTTTTAATAGTTCTCAAAGGTAATTCCTAAGAGAGGTCAGTTGGGACTGATGAAATAGTGATAGATGCTAAGTAACCGGACATCCCTGCTTTGAATTGTAAAGTGGAACTTCAGGGTGTAACAAATGCAGGCCCTCTGTGAGCAGAAAGTTGCTTTGTCCACTACTGAGCATGGAAGGAGCATGAGTGTTGGAGCTGAGAGGACTGGACTTAAATCCCAGCTCTGCCACTTCCTAGCTGTGTAACCTGGGCGAGTTCCCCAACTTCTCTGGATTTTTTTCTATGTAAAAGTGAACTTGTATACACCTATTTTGCATGAGTATTATATGTATTCAATTATCTAGACCTAGAGAGGCATACTGTCTAGCACAGTAGCTGGAATATGGAAGATACTATTGCCTTTATTACATAGATAAAACCGGCTTTCAAAATGAATGGCTCTGTAGACATTTTGTTCTCACTACAATATGGAAATTA
Organism: Lagothrix lagotricha; assembly: GCA_963574225.1. NCBI lineage: Eukaryota > Metazoa > Chordata > Mammalia > Primates > Atelidae > Lagothrix > Lagothrix lagotricha. The sequence continues at coordinate 53,706 of CAUYNB010024721.1, forward strand.
AAGTTTATTCCTAGCACGGGACTTCCTAATCTTCAGAGACAAATACTCCTTTCACAAAGTACAATTTTCTCACCTAAATTCACACTTCCATGTTTAAATACTCTATAAACAGAGCAAATTTTATGTTTGATAGGACAGTGCTTGTAAAAGTACCTCAAAAAAATCACATTATCAGTGTACTGAAAATACAAGGAGCTTCTCTTCTCTCTAGCTACAAGATGTAACCAAGCATTTGTCAAATCATATTTGGAGGCTCTTTGAATTATGTGCTCCAGTTCCCTTTTAGGTAAAGAGAGGGAAACCCTAAACTGGTACTGTCAGGTGTGCCTCAGATGTGCGGTATCAAATTACTGCACTGCACTGCACTACTCAGGAGGGACTTAGGAATATATCCCAGTCTCCTGGCTCTCCATCCAGATGACATCTTATTTTTTCTTCTACTCCTAGTTTCATGTTTGGGTATGGGGCAGACAAAAATAGCAGCAGAAATAATTTACTACTTTTCCCAAGTTTCTCATATGTGACTTGTCTTTTTCAATTCTGCCCTATATCTTACTGAAATTTTAAGCAAGTCCTCTGAGAAATACTAGGGCATGGTGCCATCACTCATAGCTGCCAGAGTGGAGAGCACTCAGTGGCTGGTGCAAAGCCCAGTAAAAACCAACTGAAGAATACAGGTGCAGAAACAGGACAAGAATTTTGCTAATTGCCTTCTTTGAGAGTGAGGAACTTCATTAGAGATCTTGTCTCTGCACACATTTCATGAGATGGCATCTGCCGCTGAACTCTTCCTGCAGGTATTTCAGTGTTTTATTAATTATGATATTACCTAATGACCTTTTTTTTTTGACCACTATTCAGAGCTTTTTTTTTTTTTTGGTCATTTAAAAAGTTGTCATAAGTAAATACCACTTACATGACATTTAGATCTCTAAGTGATCAGACATATCCTCTCTTGGATAGCTTTCGTCTCACCAGCCTTGCACTTACAGTCTGTCTCACTCAGTTCTGACATGTTTCCTTGCAGTTGTGATCATGCCTCTGCCGTCTGGGTTTGTCCTTTTCCTTCCTGCACACTTCTGCAATCCCTGCCTGCCCTCTTCCCTTCATTATGATTGCTTAGATGCCTACTGATTAAGGACAAGAAAGAACCCTATTCAATATAAATATACCTTCTATCATCATGAGAACTTACATAGATGTAGCTTTTTAAACAGATAGTTCAGAAGACAAACTTTTCTTGATTATACTGTTGTCCTTTTATGAGCACTAGGGCTGGAAACAGTGATCTCAACGAGTATCACTGACTCTTCCCCATAGGAATCCAAGTTGCTCGTTTACTTTTCAGTCTAGGAACACTCAATCTAGTTTTTCTCTTTTGTCAGCCTTTATAGATCTATTTTTTTTCCTTCCAGTTTGCCCCTTCAGATCTGCTTTGAGCTGGAAATCCAGATAATCAAGGTTCTCTATGTTGAGAAATGAGAAATTGGCTATAAGGAAAAGGGTGTCAGAGAGGTTCTTAAATGATAAAGCCCAGGTGCACAAGAGCACTCACTCAAGGCTCATGGCTTAAAATACGCAAGATCTGTCAGTTTCTTCCAAATGCAAAGTTCTTCGTGAAGGTAGTATATTTATTTGTAAGTGACTCTCCCAGTAATATTTTCATTATAATTTTCAAATAGGCTTTTCTTATTTTATTGAGTCCAGGAATCCTTATTGAAACAAGATTCCACATTTCTGAATTTCTCTTTTCCAAGATCTATTCAAACAGAAGCCAAGCCTCCTTTTGTGTTCCACAGAGTTAGCTGGGAGGGAAATGGAGATGAAGTAATGTGATAAGAAAGGTGGCTGTCTTACTGTCCTTGACTGCTTTGTTACCTGAAAGACCTGAAGGTACACTGGCTTATATTTTTAGGTAGAACCTGATGCAGCCATGTAGGCATTCAGCTGTATCTACCCAGAGTGAATGATTCACCTGGTGTACCCTGAAGAGAGGGAGAGATGCTCTCCATGGTAGCATCTTTTTGGTTTCCTAGGACCAGTTGTTTGCTTGACAAATTGAGAAGTCCCGGTACAGGTTATGGGATCTTATAATGCCACTTCCCAGTGATCTGCTGCATGTGTGGTCATTGGAGTTAGACACACCCAAGTTTAAATCTGGACTCTACCATTTAGAAGTGGTAGAACCTGGGTGATTTATTCAACCTCTCATTTGTAAAATGATAGGGAGGCACCATCAATCTCTGCAGTAGTTACAGGAATTAAGAAAATCATGACAGATGATATACTTAACACTGTTCCTTGTACATGATCAACTCTAAATATTGGCTATTATCACCTTCATTATTATTTTCTAAGAAATGCATGTTTTCTCCAGCATGCTGAAAATAACGTTTCTTATTACCGTGGGCAAAACGCCAGTATCCTAATAGTCACAAGAGACAGACAATCCGCTTTTGTCCTTGCCTAGCATATTGTAAAGTGGAAGGTGAAAAAGCCAAACAGTGCATGAAGAATGCAAATTTATTTTTTCCTGAATATTCTATTTTGCTTTTTGACTTTTAAACTCCACTTTATTTCAAAACATAGTCCCAACCATTCCAAAGCATTTTTGAATTGGAAAGCCTTCTTTTTTGTTGTTTCATAATAAGCTAACTGCAGGTGCAAACTCGAGGGAGACAGACCTTGGAAATTTTAAGTATGTTGCCATGGCGATGGTTTGCAAGAATGTGTATGAGTTTCATCTTAGCTCTCAAGCATTCAATCGAGTTCATATGTGGAGGTTCAAATCACTAGGCACACAATGTTTGTCATTCATTGTGTCTTGAACGGTTTGGAAATAACTGTCTCTGTCGCTTATAGCAACCAGAAACCACAAAATTCTACTTATTTATTTATTTATGCAAATGTACAGATCCAGTCATTCATATCCGCTCTTAGGTGCCCCATCTCACTAGTTTGGCTGCTCTCAGAGAAGCTGTACACATAAATTCAACACTAATCATTTTTACATTGTGGCAGACACAGTTGTACTCCCAATATGGAATAGCTATAAAAATGTTCTGCTGAATTTCACATTAATTTCCTTGTTCAGATTTGACAGATCCTTCAAGAAGCATGATAATTCTTTAAAGATATTGCATTAAAGCAAAATTTCAGTCTAATGAATTGTGGAAGATCTGCTTAAAAGAGTCCCATCCTATAGTGCAGGAAAGAAAATGAAGGCATACCAGTCCAGTCATTAAATCAACACTACCCTCCCCAGAAAAAAAACACCAACACCAGCACTGCCAACAAAAAGGACATGCAAAAGACATCATTTTATCACACTACCTCAGTCGTTCTTAAATGGTTCAGTTAATGCTTCTAAATTCCAAAACCTGCACGCTGAACTCATGCTTCATTGACAAAAGACGCAATGATTCTTGACTAAAGCATTCTTTTCCCCAGAAATGGAATCCACAAAACACTATAATGGGGAAGTTTTAAAGCTATCTGTTGGGTACAGGAAATAATTATTAACAAATTGTCTTCAAATTACAAGGCTTTTTTTCATGGAAAATGAGTGGTAAACAAGTATCAGTTTTTTAATTACATAAATTATTTATTGAGTTGAAATCCAGCAAGGAAAAGCTGGATTTCTCACAGGGTATGTTCTTCAGGTTTCTTATCAAAAACTTGCCACAAATGATTCATCATGATGCAGAAGGCCCTACATAAAACAAGGCCACAGGGGACTCCAGTATCTCCTGCATTTTGTTACTGACAAAACCCTTCACAAAGGCATTATTAGCTACCAAACCCTGGCAGTTATTTAAAATTCATTTTGCTGCTTTAACTTTAACCCATCTTCCAAAATGCACACATGCACACACCCACACATAATCAATCTCCCATACTCCTTGCTGTAACATCTTGTTGATGTACTTTAAGACCGCAGTAGAACTTTCCTCCCCTCACCGTCCCTTCCAAGAAGCTTACACCAATGCTGGAATTAAACACATGAGAACACAATAATTAGCTATGCAAACTGTCAACTGTATCTAAAAAGAAAAACAACCCAGAAAACACAACAATCAGCGGTTTCAAGCCCTAACAAGAATCTGCATTGAATTCTCATTTATTTTAAACAAAAATAGATTAGGCCTTTTGAAAAATATTCAGTGAAACTTTTATGGAAATAGGACAAATTAGTGAAAGGGTCTTTACATCTCTAATTTCTATGATGCTGATATAGTAAAAAAAGTCCAACACTCTTTCCAAATAAATGCTGTTCTTCTCTTTAATAGCCAGATTTACTTCCGAAGGTGAGCAGCACCAAAAATATTTCCAAAGTGGATATGAAACAGGTTAGTGGATCGAATTATATGCGGTGACACCTCAGTTCCCAACTCTCTCCCCACAACCTGACCCTAATCATTTTATCAATGGTAACTAAAATATAAAGGGAAACTGTAAGGGAAAAATAATTCTTGAAATATCTGGTGTGGCTGGGTGTGATGGCACACACCTCTAGTCCCAGGCACTTGGGGGAGGCCGAGACAGGAGGGTCACTTGAGTCCAGTCTGGGCAACACAGTGAGACCCCATCACTAAAAAAAGAGAAAATAATCTGGTGTGTTTTTGGTATGTGAAGGGGAGGGAGTAGGTATGCAAATCTTTGGGTGGAGAGTATTGATTATATAATCTGCAGCTAAATTTTTGAGTTTCTTCATAGATATCAACCAATTGCCTCCTCGCCTTTTGAGAATTATGCTGAGTTCCAATGAAGCAACAAGGATTATCTCTATGATACAGACACTTTGAATACTAATCTAACGCTTCCATTGACTGTTAATGTTTCCATTTGCATCCCATAATAGAAATCTGGATTTTTTTTTTTAATTGAGAATTGTAATGAAATAGATCAACTTAACTCTGTAACAGTTTTGTTTGCTTCAATCTTTTATCTTTAAACTTGCTGAATAACTGCCTGCTGTAAAAATTGGGAATGTAATATATAATGCCTGAAACTGGTATAGGATAAGATACAGTAATCTAAGATTTGACTAAGAGTTCTATCAGCATTCTAACCTATTGACGTGGGGCAAATCACTCCCCATCCTAACATAAGTAGGTTAGAGTAGATGACCTTTCGCATCTCCCTTGCAGTGATGGAGAGTAACACAAAGGAGTCCTTGGTAATGGTAGGGGTAAATACCTTGATTGTGGTGGTGGTTACAAGAAGCTACACATGTGATAAAACTGCATAGAGTTACGCATGCACACATACAAACACAAATGCACAAATGAGTGCATGCATCACTGGCATAATCGAAATAGGGTCTATGATTTGTACCCATATCAACATCCTGCTTTTGATACTGGACTACAGGTAAGCAAGATGTTAACATGGCAACGAGGTTGACTGAAGGGTAGAGGGATCTCCTTGTATCTTCCTCTACAACCTTCCATGAATCTATAATTTTTTCAAAGTAGGGTGAGTTAGAAATACATAAATATGTAATACATACATATGTAAGTATAGTAATCTTCTATTTCATGAAATGGCTGAGAGATAAAATGACAACATACAGGGCCCAATGCTTTATCAATGGAGCAAGATTAATTGGTTACATACAATTCACTTTTCTGCTAAAAATTATAGTTGTTCCCTGAAATAACTGTTGTTTTTAATGTAGTTACAATATCGACTATTTTACCATGATTACTCAAGGTAAAGATATTGTCACGTGTTATTACTAGTGAACACCATTTTTGTCTACTTCTTTGTCACTTACCTCTGAACATTAAATCCTAGCGTTAAGACATGAAATCACTAAGAATTTCACCACCAAACAATTACGCACTTGATTTAAAAGAGAAAATGGCCGGGAATGGTGGCTCATCCCTGTAATACCAGCACTTTGGGAGGCCGAGGAAGGAGGATCATTTCAGGAGCTCCAGATCAGCCTGGGCAACATAGCAAGACCTCATTTATAAAAAAAAAAAAAAAAAGAAAAAGAAAAAGAAAAACAACTAGCCAGGCATGGTGGCTTGTACCTATAGTCTCAGCTACTGAGGAGGCTCAGGCAGGAGAAGCCTGGAGCCCAGGATATGGACACTGCACTCAGCAAGGGCAGCAAAGTGAGAGTCTGTCTCTAAAGAAATTAATATATATATATATATATATATATATATATATATATTAAAAAAGAAAATGAAAATACAAACAAAACTGACAAAACGGGAAATATCAGGGATTCACTAAAAATTAAACTTCCATTATTTATATCCTGAGGATGCTGCCATTTCTGCCTAATTAGCTACCCCTACAATGTGTAATCATTTTTCAATCCTCAAATCCTGCAGAATTCTTATTTATCTAAGAATTCAATTGTGCTCAATATACTTTGTTTTAATGTCACAAATTCAGTGAATTTTCCTGACTTCCATGAGGTCTAAAAATAATGGCTGGTGACTTAGAAATTTTACTGCTATGAGAAAAAAAAAAAAGAAATTTTACTGCTATGTATTGGCTTCAAAATTTACCTTTCAAGTGGCAGGAATGGGATAGAAAAAGACAGTAGATGCCACTAGCAGAGTTCTGGTTCAGGCAAAGTAGAAGAAAAGAGTCAAAGCAGGAAATAAGAAAGAGAAGGAGCGGAAGGAAGGAGAAAAGCTAAGAGAAGACTTCCTCCACTTATGTTTGGGGTAGCAGGGTGTCTCTGTCCATTTTGCAACTGACATCTATGATACAGCTATTTCACATTTAGGAAAGCAGACTGAATTTCTCACGCAATGAGATGTGAAATAAGTCTTGATTTTAGTATTCTAAAAAAGGGCTTAGGCCAGGCGTGGTGGCTCACGCCTGTAATCCCAGCACTTTGGGAAGCCGAGGTAGGAGGATCACCAGGTCAGGAGATCAAGACCATCCTGGCCAACATTGGAAAACCCCGTCTCTACTAAAAATACAAAAAAAAATTAGCTGGGTGTGGTGGCATGCACCTGTAGTCCCAGCTACTCAGGAGGCTGAGGCAGGAGAATTGCTTGAACCCGGGAGGAGGAGGTTGCAATGAGCCAAGACTCGTGCCACTGCACTCCAGCCTGGTGACAGAGCGAGAATCCGTCACAAAAAAAAAAAAAAAAAAAAGAAAAAGGGCTTAAAAGAAAAGAAGCAAAGGACTTTACTCCTCATAAACACCAAACCTTCAGACACAGAACAGAAATGTGCCATTAGAAGAGCCCTCCCACCCCTATCCTTGAATATCTTCCACCAAACAAAACAAGGTAAAACAAACTCAGGCAGTTTCTCAATCACTTTAATTAAAATGTCTAAGAATGGTAAGTTAAATGATGAATCTCTTTCAGAACCCATTAATACTTTTTCTAGAGCTAATATTATCAGTAAATTTTAAACAGCGGGAGGAAGTATCATAAAAGAATAAAATATGTAACATGCTAAATCAGTCACATGTCCCAGAGCTGGTGTAACAAACCCAGGTCTATACATCATGTGGCGACAATGAAAACAGCTGGCTGAGAAGTTATGAGGCCACACCTCACAACACCTCACCTTTCTCTCTTTCTAGTCACACAGAGGCACCGTGCTTCTAAAGCTTCGAAGCCTGAAGTTCAGGGAATGCTTTAAAGATGAAGTGTTTAAGCTAACTATTTTCTGGAAGTTAAATCTATCATTATAGGATTATAGTAAAAGCTACACTTCTACTGTACATATCAATTTATGTTCCAAACTGCTGGTTTTCCAGAGCATCCATTGAATTCTGGTGGCAGGTAAACAGTCTGTTTAGATTCTGGCAACAAATTAAAAAAAAAAATAAAATGTAATCACTACATCTTCCATATATTAAGGAGTCTTCAGTGGCTCGCACCTATAATCCCAGCACTTTGGGAGGCTGAGGCTGGTGGATTACCTGAGGTCGGAGTTGGAGAACAGCCTGGCCAACATGGTGAAACCCCCATCTCTACTAAAAATACAAAAAATTAGCCTGGCATGGTGGTGTGCACCTGTAATGCTAGCTATGCCGGAGGCCGACATGGGAGAATCCCTTGAACTCGAGAGGTGGAGGTTGCAGTGAGCAGAGAAAGTGCCACTGCAGTCCAGCTTGGGCAACAAGAGTGAAACTCCATGTCAAAAAAAAAAAAAAAAAGTCTTGAAATGATAAATGTCAACGTTCTTTTCATTATTTATTTTTTGGGGGATGGGGTCTCACTGTGTCACCCAAACTGGGGTGCAGTGGTGCGATATCGGCTCGCTGCAACCTCCGTCTCCTGGGCTCAAGCTATTCTCCTGCCTCAGCCCCGAGTTGCTGAGACCACAGGTGCGCGCCACCACGCCTGGCTATTTTTTTGTATTTTTGGTAGATACAGGATTTCACCATGTTGCCCAGGCTGTCTCAAACTCCTGAGCTCAAACGATCCACTGGTCTCAGCCTCCCAAAGTGCTGGGATTATAGGCATGAGCCACTGTGCCTGGCCTCAAAGTTCTAATTATGTTTACTTGTCTCTCAGAAGAATTTTTTTTCTGCTAAAGATTTCTAATTATTATACACACCAGCAAGCTGTATGTGGGTTTTGTTTTGTTTTGTTTTTTGAGACAGAGTCTGGTTCTGTTGCCCAGGCTGGAGTGTAACGGTGCAATCTCAGCTCACTGCAACCTCTGCCTCCCGGGTTCAAGCAATTCTCCTGCCTCAGCCTCCCAAGCAACTGGTTTACAGGCAACTGCCACCATGCCCAGCTAATGTTTTGTATTTTTAGTAGAGATGGGGTTTCACCATGTTGGCCAGGCTGGTGTTGAACTCCTGACCTCAAATAATCCTCCTGCCATGGCCTTCCAAAGTGTTGGGATTACAGGTGTAAGCCACCATGCCAAGCCTAAGCTTTTATATACAAATTGTGAAGTCATAAAAACAATTTGTCCTACACAACTAACCTTTTGTTCTTAATATGGACTTTCTGTTCCACATTTATAGAAAAATGCTTACAAAATCTTGTTCTCAGAGGATTTCATTTGGCATTTTTGAAATTTATTTTTCCACAAATCTTTATCTGTGATAAGAATGTTTCTCAGACTGTGCTGTCAATTACTTATGTCACCACTTTCCTTCCCACTTCATTAGAAACCACAGTGTACTTCATTTCTCAAAGGAGAATCTGAAACTGATTTGGGGAAGAAGGACTTTTAGTCCAGAGTACTCAGCACTCTTATCAAATATTTATTGATATAAAGCCTAAAAATACACAGAGTAGGTACAGCATTCACATGGACAATTATTTAGTAGATTCAACTGGTGTGATTTTACACCACAGTGTTCTTATGAATATCAGAGAGAGAATCAAAGTTTCTTGACATATGGTAATAAATATTTTCACTTACAATGAATAATTTTGCTCTTTTGGCATTCGTTGCATAAAAGATAGATTTAAAATCATTCCAAATTAGCAAAGGTAGAAGTCTGGGAACACAAGGGTCATGAGCAGTATAGGGCCCCATACCTTTGGTTTCACTGAAGTGTGCTTGCTACAACACTGAGAAAATTTTCCTCATTTTCAAGATAAAGAGATGTTATTTCTTCCTATTGTGTTTCTAGGATTCCAAATGAGCATCTGTATTATTCATTATGGAAATGGAAACAGAGTTTGCTCTATAATTAATGCTAGACAGGACTATTTTTCGTGCACTACCTTCAAAATAAAAATGTTCAAAATGAAAATCTCTTCAGAAAATCCCAGATGCTAATTCATCTCAAAATCCGGTGAGATAATTCAACGAAATGAAAAGCAGCCTGTTCATTAGACCAATTTTCTTTAAAGCATTTCTTTTTTTAAAGGAAACACGTTTATTCACACTCCAAAGTCACAAAGTATTAGAGCTGTGAACTCCTCACCTTACAAACAAGGAAATCATGTATCAGAAGATTAAGTCATTAAGTCTTCACCAGTAGATGTAGAACTTTCTCCAGTACAATGTCTTCACATAAATCAATTAAAAGAACATGCTCTAAAATTAGATAAGCTCCAAAGAGTAATCTGTTCACACTGGAACATGCTGAATTTGAGGTGAACTGATAGCAGTTGTAAGGGTAGATCTGAAGTTGAGAAGAGAATTCTGCCTTGGGGATTGTATAGATTTCCCAAGGAAACCAAAAGAGAAGAGATTCTGACCAACTCCAGAAAATATCTAACATTTAAAAGGGTAGAAAGAAAAAACAGGTACAAACAAAGAACTGCTTTCCTGTTAATTGTTTTTACTCCTCAAATATTTGATTGAATGTTTCTGAGTAGAAATCTGAGGAGCCCGGAGAAGAGGATTCTCTTAGGCAATTGGTGGGAATAAGAAATTTTGGGACGTTTCACCATCACACTCATTGGCATCTATGACACACGGATTGTAAAAATAAATCACTTTCAAAAGTGATTCACCTTAAAAAGTGATTAAAATTAACTGAATGTTAATTTCTTAGTATTGAAAAACGTACAATGGGTTATATAACATATTCACATTAGGGAAAGATGAACAAAAAGAGAACTCTGTAAAATATGTTTACAATATTTTTAGAATATCAAATTATTCTGAATTAAAATATTTTCAAAATAAAAAAGCATGCTGATCTGATTAACTCCTATATATTACATATAAGATGATAAAAATGTGGTGGTTATAAATACATTCTCTTAAAAAAAAAATGCAGACACATTCAACAAAGAAAAATACAACCACAATCAAAACAAGCAATCTACAAATCCCTCCCCCACTTTTGTTGTTTATAGACATAAAACATGTATTATCCTTGTTTGAATGGCATGTCTTTGAAAATGTCCTCCCGTTTTTGAGTTTCAAATAAACCAAGCATACAGTTTTCTACTTAATCTCATCAATTTAAACCTTCATATCTCTTCCTAAAGTACTGCAAAGAGTTGATGCATCATTTAGGGATTTGCTAAATAGAGTGAAATAGGCTGAAGTCAGTATTTATTTTGTTATTGCAGGAGTAGCCTTCTGTTTAAAATGACACCATCTCTTGCAATTGAAATCTTACTGGCTATGTGGAAAACTTCAGCAATCTAGAAAACACTTGTTGCAGTGGATGCCTTTAAACAGTGACCTAAGCTTACTTTTCTCTAGCTTGAGATTTGTAAAGCAATCAAGAGCTACTCAGTTTAATGTTTTAAACCTAGGTATCATTTCAGTCAGTTTTAATGAATGGTTTACAAAATATCCCATAATTATTCACCATATTTTAAGCTACTAACTGAGAAAATAATAGTATTGATAAGCATTCCAGTAACAGGAGTAGATGGTTTACATAATTATTATCACTTATTCAAAATTGTTTCACCTAAGGCCAGATCCTCGCTAACACCCATACCCACCCACTCTTACCCACTCACTCCATCTCACCAAAAAGAAAAGAAAATTAAGAGCTAGAGAAGGAAGTAGAATCAGGCAAACAAAGAATTCTTGCCAGAGAAATTTATAAGAACATTCAGTTATATCATAAGGGTCTCAGACAGTTATGCAGTTATGCCAAAATGTACAATTTATTTTTCCTAAAGGAAAACACTTAGCAACAATGGCTAATTTTAATGAATAAAGAGAATAAGTATACACTAAATATGCAGATGACTTTTAAGCAAAAAGTTGCATCCATTTTGCATTACTTTTTTCATAAAGCATGAAAACTGGCTTTTAAGAGATCAATATGTTGTCCTGAGAACATGTAGAACAACAGGAAACAACCCCCTTGACTGATTTTGAGACCAGCTACTTGGATCCTCTTCTTGATATTCTAGTACCCTCAGCGTCCGTAACGCCATTTTAGAGGCGGGTATTGACACTAAGATATGTGCAGCCCACCTGATTTGACCTGATTTTGTGTTATCTTTTATTTTGTGACTGCATGACGAGTGCTACTTAAACACACGCAAGAAACATACAGCAGAATAACATTACTGTATCTCCTTGAACCACAATGAAGTCTCCATTCTCCTAGCTGCCTTGAAATATATAGAAGACAATGACCAAATATATTGACAAGACAATAAGCAAATATATAATAAAGTAATGCTATAGGGCAAAATAGTTAGGCCTTCAGTGCTCCTCTAGTTTTATATGTATTTGTCCTGATTCCTCAACTGGACTTTTAAGGCAGCAAGTGTATCATTTTTCTTTGTATAACCCATGACATCTAGCAGAGTTCTGGCATAGATGCAGTCATCCAATAGATATTTTAACAGATCTTAACTAACGATGTACAAAAGCACTGAGAAGGGTGCTTAGTAATTGCTTATATATTTTATTTTCAACACTCTGGAAAGAGATAGTACAATTCCTAAAGGCTAAGAAACCTCTTGGCAAATCCAAGAGTAGCTATTCCCTACCAAATTTTTGGCCTGCTATAGGTACTTTTAAGCCTATTATTTAATAGCTACATATTTAACTGTATTTTATATAGACGCATATTTTATACACATGCTGTGGTCCCACTACAAACCTAAAGGGTGGATGATCCACTCAAATCTAGCTGTGCTAATGGAGGGAGCCATGGTATGTAATTAAAACAATTTTTAAGCCAATGGAGGGTAAGTGGTCCAGAAAGTACATCGAATCATGCAAGATAATCCATGATGTAGACAGTTCATACATGGAAAATTGAGAATTGACTCCCAAGGCTATACATATTGCCACTTCAAAATAAAGCGCTTTAAAAAAATCAAAATTCTATGTAAAACTTTTTTGATCTGACAATAAAATGGTTTTGAAGTCAAAATGGCAGCCTTAGTTTTATATATCTAATTATACCTTATATATATACATTTTATTTTATACGTGTAATCTATACATTTGCATATAAAGTATTTTTTTCATTATAAGTAAATTCATTTCACTGGATGATTGATTAGGAAATAATTTTGTCTTCGATACACTCTCCCATCTAAGTACTAACCAGGACCAACCCTGCTTAGCTTCCGAGATCGGATGAGATTAGATGCATTCAGGGTGCTATGGCCATAGACTGATACACTCCTGCAGAATTTTCAACTTGAACGATGTTAAGTCAGCCAGGTAATGCATTTCCCCATGCTGTTAAGCCTTCACTTTACCCATGACTTTACTATTAAATTTAGGCTGTGAACTTACGTCATCATGTTTTTCATCAAAAATCTGAAATAGGCTTAGAGCCAAGATGGTGGAATCCTATGAGACTCATTACACTTTAATAAAAAAGCAGGGGAAACAACAGTGACAGCATAGAGACTTCAGAACTAATTTCTTTTGGGAACTGACTTATTTTGGCTCCCCAAAATAATATTCAAGTCATTCCCACCATGACATATAGTTTTTGTCTTCAAAGTAATGAATACTTAAAGTAATGGAGACTTTATAACAAAAGGCTTTACATTATAGTTATGGGAAAATAGGACAAGTATTTGAATGTTTTTTATTCCCAGGAAAATGAATCGTGGATTAGCCCACAGATCAAAAAATACAGCATAACATTGAAATAAAAAAATGTATAGTTGATTTTTGGGAAATAATTCTGAGGTAGTTACTAATGGCTAATCAAATGAATTAAAATAAAGGTGAAAATCTGAGGAGGAAATGGGTAGTGATAATACACATAGTTTATGATGCAAAAATATAAAATATCTGTTTGTTTTCTAATAGCTATTACTCAGTTTGAACTCATACTGTCTTTAATTTGCTAAAAGACTGGAGACATCCATGAATGTGTAACTGTCTGTGACTCTCTACAATTATTCTGTGTACAGGAAATTCCTTACCTACTCTACAATATTGTCCTTAGCTCCGTTGCCTATGCTAGATAGATGAAAGAAGGAGGCCTTCAGGAGATTCAAATATCAGCTGTCAAGTAAATGTAAATAAGATCACAGAAGGTAAAATCAGTCTTTCTGGGTCAATACTGGTAACTTCAGTATAAATTTTAAAAATTTAAACGCTAAAGAATGTATAAATCTAAACTTGGTATTATTATACTATCTTGAATTGACAAAATGCTTACTGTTTATGTTTAATAATCTCAATTTCTGCAACAAATGGAATGCTATCTTTTTCTATCTATTGGTGTTTGAGTCCATAAACCACAGGCAGAGCAGCAGAGGAATAAAACACTGAGAGCAGGAGAAATGGAAGGTGAAAGAGGAGACTAAACAATGAAAGGCACCACTTGATCCAAGTATAATTAAATATTCATTAAGGCTGTTCACCTGTGGATTTTGGTAGTGATCATAATGCTAGAATTAAGAGCACTAATTTAGATAGGGTGAAATCTCATTTAAATGTCATTTTCTAAATGGGTAGAGTATAAGCTCAGCTCTTGAAATATTTAAACTTAATATAGACAAAGGCCTAAAGTACTTGGCTACATGCTTTTTTTCCCATTTGAAAACTAAAAAGTGTCAGCTAAGAGGGCTTTTCCTATCAATTAGCATTCTGCCTACTGTATCCATCATATAGTTATAATTGATTGCCCTTGTACTTTATAAATGCACCCAGATGCTCTCGTATGAGCACATTTCATCAATTAAAGAAGCATATGGAAGTGACACAGACAGTAACATTTCATCATAACTACCCAAAACATCTTTAATATGTAATGCTACATCACTAATTATTTTGTAAAAACATAAGCATATCCCTAGTTAATGTCTTGGTGAGAAGTTTGCTTGGCAGTTGAGCCAAATGCAATGTGGCCAGACATTTAATAACAGTTCAGGGCTATTCTAGTTTAATTCCATGCTGCTCATAAGGAGAATGTGTCTTTTAGCCTACTGGGCAACCTTGATTGTGCAAAGTCAATGAAAATATTTATTCTTTACTACTGGGTAATTTTGCCTAATGAACAGCAGTCTACCCTCCATAAATATTGGTCTGTCTGCAGACTCTCTTTCTAAAAATGTTTTAGGGGAATTTGCCAAGTGAGAAGCATTTTGCTGCTTAGTGAGTTTTTTACCATTAATACCTAAGGAGAGAACATGAAGGAAAATGACTGAAGAAACACGTTGGCTTTGTTCTTCAACTTTGGGAAAACTAGTGTAATGATCTGAGTATATTATCCTGAATTTAAGGTGCCAAAAGTAATTTTTTTTTCTTCTTGTCTAAGTCATCATTCCTTGTCAAGCCAAGGTTCAAAGGATAAATCAAAAGAACTTTAAGCATGGAAACTTTCTTTGGAGAATGGAAATTCTCTACATATATTAATACAAGATCCACTACATAGCTGACAAGTGAGCTATGGGCAACCCAAAACATGTGCATTTAAACATTTTAAATTTGTGTTTTATTGGTGTATTTTGGCAGCATGATTTTTGTCAGATTCATTTGCACTTAGGATTGAAAATTTTATGTGGGTTCAACTAGAATTTTGGTTAAAATCAGAGGATTCAGAAGTAAGTTGATTTTCATCCTCCTTCAGTCCTTTGACATTTTTGGGCAAAAGCTGTGCCCATATCTTTGGGAGTTGGGGTGACAGAAGGCTTGATGGAGGTTGCTGAAAGATTAATTTCATTTCAGAATTTTAACTGGGTATTGGTCAAGCTCCACGCTGCATGATAAAATCAACAAATACTAAATAAAATATTCAAATGTTATTCTGTAAATGACCATCTATTAAAAAGCCAGAAGTAAAATAATAGATTAGTTAGCATGGGCTCTAAGCATTTTCGGAATTGAAAACTTATTTATGGAAAAATCTGGTAAACCCTATAGATGCTTGAATCATCCAAAGTCTGGTAAATAAGTTCAGTAGAAATTGCCATATTTATATTTAGATGCTACTAACTAAAATAATACAATTGCCTAATGTTAACTTTGCTCTGCTTTTCCTGAACATGGCAAAAAGAAAAATGTGACAAACACCGCAAACAGACAACACACCATTTATAATCTGGTAAAGCAACTTCTATTCAAGGAATTTCTTCTGTAATTTAATGA
The DNA here is from genome assembly GCA_963574225.1 of Lagothrix lagotricha. Classification (NCBI taxonomy): domain Eukaryota; kingdom Metazoa; phylum Chordata; class Mammalia; order Primates; family Atelidae; genus Lagothrix; species Lagothrix lagotricha. The sequence continues at coordinate 69,660 of CAUYNB010024721.1, forward strand.
AAATAGTTGTCACCACAGACATGACATTCTGTCTTCTAATTAAATGAAGATGCAATCAGAAGCTCCCTTGAAAAGAGAGGCCAGGCTTCCTGCACTATTAAGCACCTTCTTCCCCATGGGCACCCTCCTACCCTTTTTCTGGTATGCAATCCCTTCTGTCCTCCATCTGCTCCACCCCCACCTATTGTCTCCACTCACTCCGAGCGTGCCAATCCCATCTGGCTACACTCTTGCTTCTGCTAGCTCTAATTCCCCACAGGCCTAGGGAATGTTTGAATGCCAAAGCATTTTTTGCTTTTCTCGAGAATAAGGACCAGCTAGGAGGGTATCAAACAATTCCCCAAGGAATTCACATACACATGAACATGCACATGATCTCTCACATACACAAACAGCAGTTTAGAATCCTCTTCTAGGATATAAGCTCTTAAAAAATGTTCTTAATTATTTCATCTGGGAGGCATTTTAGAAAATTAAAATCTTACCATTGTTGAAATAATCGAAATTAATATTTCAGAAATATAAAAACTCTCATTATCCCAGACATGCATTTTTTTCAGTAAGCAGAATTAGTGTAAGTAAATGTTACTCACATCTTATCATGAAATATTTACATTAATCAGGTTTAATCATTGATCATTAATACATTTTCTGTTTTACCAAACATGCATTTAATTCAGACATTCCATCTTTACAAATGCTCATGAAAATCCCACTCTGCCACAAAAGCATGCATGGTCAGAATCTAAGCATATTTAAGCAAAATTTTCACCAAGTCATTAACAATAGTAAAGCAGTCTGGCAAGTATTGAAAGCAGCTTTTTATTCATGCTTTTACTTGAACTAAGTTAATACATATATACATATATATGCACGCACACACACACACACACACACAAACACGTTTTGGTTGTTTTTGCCACAAGCATGCTGATAAACCCCTGAAGCTCACAAAAAGCAGCAGACAAAACTAGAAGCAACCATGCTCAGGGTTTAAGGACATTTTAAAATTTAAAACAACCTTTCTACATTTCACATACAGCGTGCATAAATTTGACATGCAATCTTCAAGAAGAAATATTTTAACATAAATCTTAAAATCAGCTTATCCAAATGAGTTTATTCTTATTTTCATTATTATTGTCTTTAGGCTTCTGGCATCTTAAACCCTGCATGCTGCAGTTCTAAGCTGTGCTCAGCAGCGGCTGTGACAGAAGAAGCTACCTGCGAGTTTTCACAGTGCCATCTCATATCCATGTCTGTCTGGCTACCCTGCGTGCTTAGAGCTTTTTTCTTAATTCTTAATGGAAATCCTAGGAAATTTAGTCCATCCTCTGAAATCAATACTGGTGACAGGAGAGCTCCCTGACTCAGTGGGAGATCAAGATGATAAATTGCCTGCGCATCAGCCCGGCCTATCAGTGCCCTGCACACAGATGGGCGAGAAAAGACACAGAAAAGGCTCTATCAGTCACGTGTCACCGAGGAGCCAATGGCTGACGTGCTACTGCAGGAAGGGATGCTGCAGTTCCATCTGCAGTTGAGGAGGCTGTTGGTACACAGCCCAGCCCGCGCACCGCTCAAAAAGTCTAAGCAGTCGTGGCTTTTGAATTTGCTCTCCTACCGAGACCGCATAGGGAAACACACCTCCCTCTAACCCCCTGACCCAAATAAAAGCGTATTTTTCATGCACGAACATTTTCTCTATATTACATTCTAATCCAATGCGATTGCTAAGCAGAAAGGAAACTTAAAAAAAAAAAAAAAAAAAAAAACCTCAGTCCTTAAACTGTTGATATGCTTTTGTTGAGATAAGTACCATCTTTTTGCCTAATATTAAATTAGAAGCCTTAAACTTCGCAATTAGCATGCAACCCTCCTAGCAGAATCTCCTTGAAGCCTTATAATTGTAATTATAATTTTATTTGTAAGTTAATGAATGGCATTTTTTGAATGCCATGTTTATAATGAGTATTTTTATGGGATGAGTTTGTAAAGACAATTATGCAACATTAAGAAATACATTATTATTATTATTTTTGCTAATTACAAGCGTTCTTTAAAGACAATTTAAGTCCAATAAATATGCCATTTGATCAATCACTAAAAATAAAAACAAGCACCAAAAGATGCACATCCTGTTTCCCAAAGCCTGAAGAACAAATGTATTACCCAATGATGAAAATATGTATTTATTTGCTGCCATTTCTCTGAAATTTACAATAATTATTTGGTAAGCAACGACTACACATCTGGAATACCATATGGAAATATATCCCCAAATACATCTGCTTCCAGTGGTCATACTGTAATAACAGATATGCTTACACATTTCTTTAATGTAACTGGAATGATTATATATACAGTCTGACCGGGTAGGCTGTAAGCGATGAGACCAGAGTGTGTTTCAAATGACAGTATCGTGGAGATAGAACAATCTTCAGGAATAAAATTTCTAGAAGACAAAGTACCCTAGCCATCCTAGCACTTATCTTTATTGCTTTTCATTGCCAAATTTTAATTATATTCATGCATTTGAAAGAACTAATTCTAACACCTTTTGGAGTCAGGCAATACTATTTAGAAAAAAAGTGAATTAAAATAAACGTTGATAGATGTGCCTCATAAGTAAACTGCAACTGAGTTGCAGAATGCTGAAATTCCAAAGCTCAGTTCATTTTGGCAACTGTTTTTTAAACTAAACACATTCTTGAAAGATTGAACCCTGTCAGGTTTTTTTGCAAATTTCCTTTCTTTCATTTAGTATCGACTACCAGGAAATAATAAAGAATTTTTCAAGATTTTATAAATAGATATTGACATGTGTTTTTTCTATCCAGACTATTTATTCAATAATAACATAACTCTCAATAAACTTTATTCTTAAAAAAAATTGTGGTTCAGAGCAACTGTCATCAAAAAGAAAATTATAAAATAACAACGCTACACCTATTCAGCCCTTTACATTTAGCCCCAAACTAGAAACCACCTTAATCACTGCTAGTAAACTTATTAGATAACTATAACACAGCCTTACAGGTGAAATACTCTTCATCTGTAAAATACAATGTGTTAAATCATATGTTATTATATGAAGAGATTTCTCAGATACATTTGAATGAAAAAGGCACAACATTTAAATTGTGCTTAGGCTACACTTACACAACACATGCATGTATACACATACAAATGGTTGTATATGCAGAGGAAATTTATTTATTTATTTTTGAGATGGAATCTTGCTCTGTCACTCAGGATAGAGTGCAGTGGTGGGATCTAGGCTCACTGCAACCTCTGCCTCCCACGTAACAAGCGACTCTTCCACCTCAGCCTCCCGAGTAGTTGGGATTACAGGCAAGTGCCACCACGCCCAGCTTAGTTTTTTTTTTTTTTTTGTCTTTTTAGTAGAAATGGGGTTTCACCACGTTGACCTGGTGGGTCTCAAACTCCAGATCTCAAGTGATCCGCCCACCCACCTTAGCCTCCCAAAGTACCAGGGCGTGAGCCACCCTGCCCAGCCTATAGGAAATATCTGTAAGGATATCAATTATCAGTTAATAATGGCTACATCTGAGGAGAGAGACTGAATTCAAAGGTAGGACTGAGACATAGTTTTATTAGGTACCATTTTATACATTTTGTTCAAGTCTATGGTTTACTTTTCTAATTTAAAATTAACTAATTTAAATAATATTATCGATATGTTCACTTAGTTTTGAGTAACATGACTGGTAGATATTTTCAGGAAAAATCTTGAGGGGAAAGGAGTGAAGATAGAGGGAAGGGTATGTAGCCTGCTTTTTTTATGTAAAAAAATTAGGGTCGGTGTGATCAAGAAGGGAACTGTAAAATAAAGCCCCTGTCAGTCTTAGCTGAAGACCTTCATATTTTACGTCAGCTTGAGGTTCTTTTATCTACGAACGCAAATAACAATACAGACATGGATTAAGAGCTTCACAATTTAGAGTGACGATTCACCTAAATTTTGTCTAATTCTTGCAGGCACAAATGTAAAGGGCTGAGAAGTAAATGATTTGTATATTTTCCCAGACTTGGGCAAATTAACCTCTCCAAGCCTCAGTTTTCTCAGCTGGATGCAATTAGCAAGAAGTGGCTGAGCTAAACTTGAATGTCAATTTAGGTTATTGTTCACTGCTGCTTCAAAGGCAAAATAACATCCATGTTTTTACCAATAATGGCGTGGGACTAAAGACAAAACAAATTTTCCCGTGTTTCCTCCCCAGAACAAGCTTATGTTATCCAAAACTCAAAACATGGCTTATAGTTCTCTTGTTGACACTTGTTATTCAGATTCTTGTAATTTTAAGAGATACAAACAAATAAATACAAATAAGATACAAATAAAAAATACAAACAAATAAGATACAAATAAAAAAAATTGAGTTGGCCAAATTAAGTCAAAGCTTATAATTTGAATAATTAAAGCGTCTGGAGGTTTTACATACAACTGCTATGAATCAGTGGTTTGGGATGGTGATTTTGTTTCACCCCACACCCAAGGGAATATTTGGCAATGTCTGGTGACATTTCTGGCTGTCAAAACTGGAGGGTGCTATCAGCATCTAGTGGGTAGTGGCCAGGGATGCTGCTAATCATTCGATAATGTACTGGACAGTCCCAATCATAAATAATTATCTGGACCCAAATGTCAACAGTGCTGAGATAAACCGTGTTCTAAATGCTAAACTTTTCTACCTTCTTCCCAAAAAATTAAAATATATATATATATTCTGTATTGTGAAGCGTATATTGTAAAGTGGCAAGATTTAGATGGGACCAAAGACCAAGCCCTGGGTCTATCCAATTTTAGTAAGTTACAGAAAAGAGGAAAAAACAGCAAATAAGGATGAAGAGACAGGAGAACAACTCAAAGGATGGTGACCTGGAAGTCAGTGGTAGAAGTGTGTTAGTAAAGAGATTAGGGTCAATTTGTTCAAATGCTGTGATAGGTTAAATTATCTGTTCTTCATAGGTTTTTTAAAAAAAATTAAAGTGAGAAATTAACCTAATTGAAATTAACAATACAAATGACTTGAACTCTTTATTCCTCTGCATGATATTTGCATTTTTAAAGGTATGGCCACAATATGTAGCCAGGCACAATGGCTCACGCCTGTAATCCCAGCACTTTGGGAGGCCAAGGCAGGCGGATCACGAGGTCAGATCGAGACCATCTTGGTCAACATGGTGAAACCCCGTGTCTACTAAACATATAAAAATTAGCTGGGCGTGGTGGCACATGCCTGTAGTTCCAGCTACTCAGGAGGCTAAGGCAGGAGAATTGCTTGAATCAGGGAGTCAGAGATTGCAGTGAGCTGAGATCATGCCACTGCACTCCAGCCTGGCAGCAGAGTGAGACTCCATCTCCAAAAAAAAAAAAAAAAAAAAGTAGTAATTACAGGAATCACAGGAGGAAATATATAAAGGAGAGGAAGCTTTTGTAACCCTCAAATTATAATTCTTATAATTCTTAAGCTACTGTGTCTACAAAGGTGAGCTTGTAAGCAAGAAAGTGAACAAATTCTATCTTGGACCATCCTACAATCACAGCTTGCAGGGGAAGCAGGGTGCCACTCCCTCCCCTTAGAAACTATGTCTGCAGTTCTTGTCCTCAGGCTATCACCAAGTCTCTCTATCCACAGATAAGGTTTCTGAGAACAGAGTTCTCAGGACTAACTTGAGGTGCTTTTCCCCCTGTGACTCCTTTAATGCTAATCCCCACACTTTGTGAGGCCTGTGGTGTTCCAGGTTAGTGCAGCAAGGCTCAAAGACAGAGCCAGCTGGAGCACTAGGACAGTGGAGCAGCTTTAAGCAAAACTAATGCCTTTGTTGCAAAGGAAATGTTGGAAATGCCACAGAAAAATAGCTAGGGGAGGGAGGGCAGAGGAGAGAGAAGGCAAGGAGAGAGGGCAAGAGAGAGAGCGCTATAAAAAGAAATGAGAAGTCATGATCATAACCCTATGGCCACAAACCCATGGATATTATTACAAACTCTGTGGTGTGGGAGAACACTACATGTCACAATTCTCTTAAAACTAGATAGATTTTCATGACTTGAATAGTCTAACTCCTTCATTTTAGAGATGCTGGATTTTAATGTAGAGAGGTTAAATAATTTGTTTTAAATGTTAAGTCAAAGTGACATCCTTTACCAAAGCAACGAGTGAACCGGATATTGTCAAATTTCAAGATGCTTTCAAAAATCATCATAGATATCAACCAAGATAAGACTGAGGGGAAGGGGGCCAGGTGTGGTGGTTCACACCTGTAATCCCAGCTCTTTGGGAGGTCGAGGTGGGCAGATCACAAGGTCAGGAGTTTGAGACCAGACTGGCCAACATGGTGAAATGCCGTTTCTACTAAAAATACAAAAATTTGCTGGGCATGGTGGCATGTCCCTGTAATCTGAGCTACTCGGAGGCAGAGGCAGGATAAATGCTTAAACCCAGGAGGCAGAGGTTGCAGTAAGCCAAGATTGCATCACTGCACTCCAGCCTGGGTGACAGAGCAAGACTCTGTCTGGGGGTTGGGTGGGGGGAGATTTAGGGGAAGGAGAAAAAGTTGATGTTCAATAAGAGTAAAATTCTCTAAAGCCTTCTCTTTCCCATGTTCATGTTGGATTAAGGCATGGAAAGCCTTTGCTATCAGGGAGAAAAAGTACGATCCTCCGGAATATTCCAATGAGTATTTATAGGTTATGAAATACAAAAGAAGAAGCTGTGAGTATTCTCCTTTCAGAAGAATTTGAGTGGCTGCTGAAGTTTTTTTTAAATGCAAATTTTTATCTATATTTGCACCACAGTCATGATGAATAGGATTCATGGATGACTTTTCAAAGACATATGTCAGAAAGTAAACTCCAGGTGAGGGTAACTATAGCATAGAGAAACATTTTTGATTGTTTTCAGTTTTTAAGAGATGGGAAAAATAGAAGTGTTGGAAAACCAGAGCAGATTGTCTTAGTTTTTTATTATTTTTTGCTTTTCTTCCTTATAATGGAAGCACTACTTTGAGACCGTGGAGTACCATTAAACTCTTACGAACTATTAATTTAATATTTGCAAGTATAATTAGAGATGGGAAGGGAATTAATGTCTGAGTGAAATTCTACATAGTCTTACACTGTTGATTTTTTCTGCTACTGTATTATTGTGGGTTTTGTTGTTTAACACTGGTTGTTATCTAGGTATACGCTTTTTAAAAAGCGAAAAGAAACAACAAAACCTATAGTATCATGCAATCTTCTCATTAACATTATACCCTAAAAATTATTATGCTAATGTTAAAAATAAAGAAATTGGGACTCAGAGGGATTAAATAGCATATACATCCATGAAGCTAGCAACTGAAAGTCTGTGACTACATTTTGAATGTTCTCTCCAAATATGAACTACTCCTAGTGCTCTAGAATAGTTGTTCTTAAACTTTATTATGCCTAAGAATCCACAAGGAACATGTTAAATATCCAGATTTTGGGGTTTTTCCCTGGAGACCAATTCCCACTTCAACTTAGATGGATTCCAAGAGTCTGCATTGCTAATAAACATTCCATCTTTCCTGCTTAAAGAACCTTGGGGCCATACTGGAGTTTCAACTTCAGAATTCTTTAGGAAAAGCCACATCAACAAGATTTCTAATGAATAAAAACGAGAAGCTTTAAAAAATAAAATAAAAAGTTGGTAGGAGTAGTTGTTTACCAAGAGAGAAACTGGAACAGAGAATGGCTTCACAGAGGAGATGAAAAATGCAGACGATTTAGAGCCATTCTATTAAGGGATAGTTTTCCATATTGAGTTTTATAAGATATTTTAGTTGAAAATATTTTTGAGCAAGGAAAATTAATGTGGATAGAAGAAATGTACAAATCATAGCATTTAAAATAAGATGACTCTTTCCCACCTACAAATAGGGCACTTGGCTGAATTGGTTCCTGCCTCACTGCTGCAAATAGAAACCATGAATGTGCAGATATATAGGCAGTATTATTTTGTATATCCTAGAAAATCATTTATTTTGAGAGGGGTTTTCATAGGATGGCTTTCTAGACCTCCGGAGAGAAGTAAGTTTTCCTTTATAAGGTGAGAACCTACTGAAGTCAGATCCAAACCTCCCCAATTGTTTGACAATAAATTTACCCAGAGAAAAGTCCTCAGCCCATTTCATGTGAAATGATGACTCATGAAGATGAAATAATACACTGTACAGAAATCTTCTAACTGTAGTTTCTCCAAGCTGGCTGGAGGTTAGAAAGCTTAAGGTCAAAGATTAATGGTGCCAAAACATGCTGATTTCAGGCTAATCTCTAGATTTTCTGCTAGTCTCTAATAAGTTTTTACATTTTTCTGAGCTTTTTGGCATGCTACATATTTCTCTTACTTCCACAGAAGGATGATGTATTGTTCACTTTGATCCAAACCTCCAGACCCAAAGGATACGGTTAATAAGGAACTGAATATTTCAGGACAATACATTTTACCAAACAGTAGTCAGTGACTAAGTATTTTTGGTAACTTATTCATGAAAGCATTAATCAAAAAACCATAGTCCATGGTCAAGTCCGTTAGAAGAAAGGAAGGAAAATAGGAGAAAAGGAAGAATGGAGAGTACAGAGGAAAGAGGGAAAAGAACAGAAGGAAAAATGAACACAAAACCTTACATGTAGTTGAGGCACTATATGAGTCAATGGACTATATGAGAAACTGGTTTGTCAGTGAATATAGCTTGTCAGGCATTATCAAGTGTGAGTCCACTTCATCCACCCCTTTCCCCACTCTTGATAATGTGCCAAGCAATAATATTTTATGCAACAAGAATGACTTAAATAAGACATCTATACAGAAGGCCACAGATGACTTCATAATCCAATGTATGAACATAGGCATATTTACATACAGAATCCACATGGAGTGAATGTTGCTTATTAACAAAACTGTGAATCTGAGTTGGAAACAAAGCTCAGCTTGAACTGAATATATAAAAAAAATCAGTGAACAGATGATATTTTCAAATGGACACTTATACAGTGTTCCAAGGGAAAATTCCAGCAGCAGATGCACTTATTTCATGAAGACTCAAAATTTTATAGCGATGATTTTCCAAAGTTAAGTTGTTTAAGATCTAGGGTGCTTATTAACAATGCAAAGTGTATGGTGCCCACTCTGATCTATGGAATTATAATTTCCAGGGATGAGAGTGAAAATCTGTATGTATAACATGTACTCCAGGTGATCCTGACGTAGGTTGTTTTAGACCTTATTTGAGACACACACTCTCCAATATACATAAAGTCAAGAACCAGATTCTTCTCCAGTCATCCCCTGCAGTAGTCACACCAGCCTTGGACATGCTGGCTCCTCCAATTCAATTAGCAAACACAATGACTTTCATTTGGAGAGACAGATTGGTAAATCTAGGCAAATATTAGGAATGATGGGATGAATAGATTATCAAAAGATTTCATGGAACAGGCTGCATTCAAGTTGGGCCTTCAATGATGGTAGAGTTAATTATTTTAGCAAAGGCATTGAGGTATAAAGTGCTTTTCCTTAAAATTGTTAGAATTTATTATAAAAAATGATAAGCTTCTTTATATTTTCAGCTAGAGGGTTTAGCAATGCTTCCAGCACATATGGAATCGTCAATAACTATTAGCTTAATTCATAAATGATATGACCACGAAAAGGTAAGTCTATTAAAAAAAACCCTCACAATCCCACCACCTTGATAAAACTTTATATGATTTCTGTTGATGATGCTGTTGTTTTGATTTTCATTTCAGATTCTTCATTTCTTATTTGTACAGATAATTTTAAATAGTTATAGTAATAAAGATATAGTTTTCTTTGGTTTTATAAGTTATATAATGGCACATACATTTTCCATGATTTAGAATATTTATATTTCGATTGATTTAGAGTATTTGTAATTAGTCTAGTAGCAAAAGAATAATCAATCAAATGGATGCATTGCAATGTACATACCTATTCTGTGTGTCTTAAATGATGGACACATTTCTGTTCTGCAATCTGCTTTGTAAATAACAATTTTCTCCCTTTGTATGTTTTTCATAACATAAATGACCATAAATGAAATGACTAAACTAAAGACGTAATGCTTTTATAGATCTTGAAACAATCTGTCAAACTACTTTTCAAAAGACTTGTTCCAATTTTCACATTGTCTCGAGTATGGTATGTTCTCTGGCATTTTTGCTGGCATGAACATGCTGTCTTTTCTATCTGGGGATGCCCTTTTCTGATTTAAATAAATAATTTTGGTAAACTCCTACACATTGCTTTGTACCAAGCTCAAATGCTGTTCTTTCTTGCAGCCTTTCCAAATCCCCTAGGAAGAGTTAGTCATTATTTCCATTGTGTTTCCATGGTACTTTGTAATAATGCTTTTTGAGGCACTTATTCAAATAGCTCTGTGTTTGTTGCAGTTTGTATATTTCTTATCTATTTCCTAGATTATTAGCAACTCAGGGGATGAACCACTGTCCACTTCATCTTTGGAATGTTAGCTTCTAGCACAGGGACCGGTTATATTAGACATTTAATAAATACTTGTTAAGCAAATGAGGAATGAATAAATAAATGTGTCAATATGATGCTCTAGTCAAAACCTATGGCTATACGTTTGGGTAAAAAAGCTTTCTTTCCTTAAGTCTTTTATAGGTCACTTAGTACTAGGAATGTTTATATTTTCGTAGGTCTTTTTAATAACATTTTAATATTTTTTACATTTATATATTTTGTAGGTCTGCATTTTTAATATTTTTGCTGATGACTTTCAGGTCTAGATGGCACAATTCTGTGACATGCTGTGAATCAGATCTTTGAGTCCTTTAGATAATGACTTTTAGGTATACTGGAATCAGAAAATATCTCTTTCTAGTTCATAAAGAAACAACTTTTGTTAGTAAGTGTTAGGACTAGTGAATAGTATTAAAAATCACCTGTGGAGAACACAGCATGTACATGGTCCCACTATAGACAGAATAAAGATTTAAAAAAAAATGCTGATAAATTATTTAACAAAATATAATCAATAATTATTCTAACATATATTACTTTATGCATTTTGTTGCATTTTTACATATATTCTCCCATTTTATCTTTACCAAAACTGGGAAGAAATACAAAGACCGGACTCCGTGGCTCCTTCCTGTACTCTGGGAGGCTAAGGCAGGAGGATTACTTGAGGCCAGGAATTTGAGACTAGTCTGGGCAACATAGTGAGATCTCATTTCTACTACTATTACTACTAATAATAATAAATTAGCTGGCTGTGGCAGTACAGCACCTGTAGTCCCAGCTACTCAGGAAGCTGAAGTAGGAAGGTCACTTGAGCCTAAGAGGCGGTGATCATGGCACTGCACTCCAGTCTCGTCAATAGAAAGACTTGGTCTCAAAAAATTAAGAAAAACAAAACAAACAGAAAAAAAGACAGACAAAGTACATCAAAAATGTAATTTAAAAAATAAGTAATCTAAGACATAGAAATGTGGCTAGCAAGTGGTAAGATCAGAACCAGAATTCACATATTTTAAGCCACATTTTAGTCTTCATTCTAGAAAAATCACTAGACCCAAATGAATTTTGCTAATTTCAAACTGAGAAAATGGGACCTGACATAGTATAAACTAAACAGGTGTTTTAAAAACAAACAGAAACTTCTCTAGCAATAAAAGCATTTTTTCCAAAATAATGCTTGTGAATAATTCAATATGAAAAACAGTATCAGAGGACTCGTATTGAAGTGAGTGGCCAGTGAAGGGGGACTGCTTTCTCTCCTCTTTTATAGCTCTTGGTAATTCCTAGAGCTTGCATTCAGGAAAGCACTGTATTGGGCCATTTTCTTACTCAGTCATTCAGTCATTAAACTAATACATCTTACAGCCTAACTAGATGCAAAGAATCGGGGGAAAGATAAACAGATATAAGACAAAGTCCTTTGAGAACACACACACACACACACACGTATATCATACATGCCACATAAGTTATATTGCACAGTCGTAAGCATTCTGAAAATTCAGAGAATAATGGTATCTAGGCCCATACCCTAGATTGAGTACACATGTCCACCTGAGGAAGAAAATGAGGACATACATATTTTGTTTCTTATTTGGTGACTTTGTACAAACCATTTAATCTGCCTGTGTTTGGGTGTCCTTTCCTGAGAAATGAATTTTGCCAATCAAATGCATGTAATAAGTGACTATGGGGAGAGAATAACTTAGTGGTGAGAATGCGGCAGTGAAATCAGGCAGATCTGGTTTTACAGCCTTGGCACTTAGATTTAGCTAGTCAACTTCTCTAAGTCACAGCTGCTTCACCCATAAAATTAGAGTAACAGCAATATATACCGTTTGAAAATTTCCATAAGGTATAAATAAGATAAAATATAACACTTAGCAGAGAAACTAGCACAGATTCAATGGTCAATAAATAGCAGAAATCCTTATTAATTATTAACATGAAGAAGTTACATCTAGGATTTGCATAAAATATTTCAGGTCTATGATTCAATAAATTTTATTTTTGACATGACTCACTTACCATGGAAGAAACTAATGTTCTATATTTAATGAAGACCAAACACTTTGGCTTGGTAAATACTATTCTTAGAATTTTCTTCCTTTTCAAACTCTATAGATTCATGTGAAGCCTGGGAAATATGCTGTTTTATTTTGCAATGCGCTAGATTTTGCTTGCACTCTGTAGAAAATGTTAGGCTTTATTTCAGTCATCATTTGTGCATAAACTCTAGTTAGATCAAGTAAAAACAATGAAGTCATTAGTGTGCATTGAGTTTAGTCACTTATTTACATGCTACATTAATTGCTTTAGAGAGTCTCCACTTCCACTGTCATAAGAAAGACAAATGGAGTTTACCTTCAGGACACACCACAGGTGCCTTCCCAGCAAGCTGGCTACAAACTCATCTGCTCCTTTTCACTTAAATAGGCATATTATCATACAAGTGAGTGAGAATTATGTTAACATAGACGAAATCTCCAATCTACATTTCTTGTTATTTACAACAAAAAAATATTCACTCACTTTGGAAGTTAAACTATTATCAGTAACACTGACAACACATTTCACATCCGAATAGGCCATGCCAATATGTAACAATTTATGGTACAGAATCACTTCATGACATGACCCAAGGAAATGTACTTCATTTGTGGAATAATCAAAAGCCCATCCATTCTGTGAAGAACATGCTTTATACTGTAAAGACCACTACCACGAATTAATAAAAAAATCTAGTATCCCAAATTGTAGACAACCTAAAAGAATGTTAACTTAATAATAGTATGTTACTCCGATCTAAATGAGGTTGATAAATTGGCCAGAAACTTAGAAGCCACAGGGTACATGTGTTACATAATAACCACATAAATAATCTAGCATTTCTCTAAAGCAGTGATTCGCAATTTTGGTCTTCGATCTGATTTTCACTGTTAAAAATAATTGAAGACTCCAAAGACATATTGTTTATGTAGATTACATATGTGGATATTTAAAGGTGATAAAAGTTAAATATATAACTCATTTAAAAATAACAATAAATCAATTAATATTAACATAAATGTAAAAAGTAACTACATTTTTGAAGAAAACAGTACTGTTTTACGTTTTTGCAAATCTTTTCACTATCTTTTAAAATAGAAGACTGGGGCTCATATCTGCTTCTGCATTCCATCTATTGCAATATTTCATGTCATGTAGTCTCTGAAAAATTCCACTGTATCCTTATGAAAGAATGAGAATGAAAAGGGTAAAGATTTTTTCTTTTTTTGTTGACATATAATAACTGAACATATTTATGAGATACAGAGTAATTTTGATACATGCATACACCGTGTAATAATCAAATCAGGGTAATTAGCATATTCATAATCTCAAACATTTATCATGTCTTTGTTTTGGGAACATTCAAAGTCCTCTCTTGTTGCTTTTGGAAAATATACATTAGGTTGGGCATGGTCACTCACGCCTGTAATTTCAGCACTTTGGGAGGCCAAGGCAAATGGATTGCTTGAACCCAGGAATTCGAGACCAGCCTGATCAACATGGCAAAACCCCATCTCTACAAAAAATACAAAACATTAGCCAGGTGTGGTGGTACACACCTGCAGTTCCAGTTACTTGGGAGGCTGAAGTGGGAAGACCACCTGAGCCAGGGAGGTTGAGATTGCAGTGAGCCACTGCACTCCAGCTTGAGTGACAGAGTGAGATCCTGTCTCAAAAAAAAAAAAAAAAAAAAAGAAAAGAAAAATCCAATTATTATTAACCATATTTACCCTACAGTGCTATAGAACCCTAGCACTTATTCCTCCTATCTAACCGTAATTTTGTATCCATTAGCCAGCTTCTCCCTATCCTCCCTTCCCTGTTTACGCAGCCTACAATTCTGCTCTCTGTTTCAATCAGCTAAACTTCTTTTAGCTCCCACATGAGAGTGAGAACATGCAGTAACATTTTAGTATTATTTTGAAAATAGTTTGACCTCACTGAAAAGGCCTTACAACACTCCTTTCCCCTGCCCTCACCCTTGGCCTCCCAAGTCTTCTAGCCTATATTTTGAGAAACACTGCTCTAATGTTTTTATAATATTTAGAGAATATATTATTTATTATTTTTGACGTCTAATTTACATATATGTGTTATCTTTGTTTCCTTATTTGAAATTTTCCTGATGGAGAAGATCATCACAAACCTTAAATATCACTTTATAACAGGTGGTAAGCCTGCCTGGAACCACAGTATACATCAACATGTAATATTGATTAATTGACCCATTGATAGATTGAAGCCTATAGTGTCTTATGGTCCCTTTAATGGCCTTTAAAATATGTGATGTAGTAGTATTTGTACAGTTTGTCAAATTTTGAGCCCATTATGTCAACATTGTACATAAATAGAAGGACAGCTAATCATACCTAAATTTATTCTAGATGAAACAAAGTTTTTTTTTTTGTTTTTTTCTAGGCAGCAGCTGTGACTTTTGGAAGAGGAACTAGAATTCTAGAGAAATTATTATATGTTTTTTACCCCTGTAAAATTTTATCCTAACACATTAGTCAGGAAGTATTTTAAATTCTAATCAATTTATGTATTTAGGTGTAATTTCACAATTATAAAACAATTGAAAGCAAAAATATGAAAACAAATGTCAGTTTCAATTGATTAGAAGCTATACATATGTCTATGAGTGGAACAAAAAAAGTAACAAGTATTTTTATGTGTTCTACTGCAAAATCAGATCCTTTGAAAGGCACCCAGTTAGTAACTTGGAAATGAAACATTTATATGTTCATCCCTGCTGAATTGGTGCAAAGTGTGATGGTTGGGAAAATATATATTAACAAGTGAAACAGTCCTCCTAAATTAAAGGTTTTATTACATAATAAATAATTTCTTTGACTCTTTGAAAATGGTTCTATTATCTCCTAATCTAGGAAACCCACAGAGAAAGACTTAGTGTCTGCCATTACCTTGGTAATCAGATAACTGTTTTGACTGTTCTGTCAGAAAAAAGCTGTATATACTGAAAAGAAAGCTCGTTGCTGCTAAAATCTAAGTAAACAAAATAGCTGCTAGACTGGGAAACAAAAAGAGGGGTCACAGATCTGAATTGACTCTTCCCTTGTCATAAGTCATAGGACAGCAGATACACTGTCTTTTGTTTTCAGAAGAGGTTTATATTACCTAAACGCACGGCTGAATCACTAGGTCCATGGCCTGAAGACTTAGTGACTTAGGAACAGAGTTCTCTTAGACATTTTATCCTCCTTAAACTAATTTTGTTCTTGACACAGTTAGCTATTAAAAAAAAAAAAAGCCTTGAAGCCTGCCTATTTGCCTGCAAACACTGAAAATGAATTGAATTATCACTGTACAAATAAATTTGGGAAGCAAGGAAATGGGAAGGAAAAGAGATGATTAATATTTGAACTGTAAAGCATATATGTCTGAAATTTATTAACAAATGTGCATTGATGCAATTATGCATCATTACATAGCAAAGTAAGAAATCTAAATTAAATTGCAAACGTTGTGAATAAACTTATAACAAATTACTTTAAAAATTAGAACTCTTGGCTGGGCGCAGTGGTTCACACCTGTAATCCCAGCACTTTGGGAGGCCGAGGTGGGCGGATCACAAGGTCAAGAGATCAAGACCATCCTGGCCAACATGGTGAAACCCTGTTTCTACTAAAAATACGAAAAATTAGCTGGGCATGGTGGTGCCTGCCTGTAGTCCCACTACTTGGGAGGCTGAGGCAGGAGAATCACTTGAACCCAGGAAGTGGAGGTTGCAGGGAGCCAAGATTGTGCCACTTCACTCCAGCCTGGCGACAGAGTGAGACTCCGTCTAAAAAAAAAAAAAAAAAAAAAATTAAAACTCTCATCAGTTGAAAACTATATCCAACAGAAATCAGGTAGGAATTTCTACCACCTGTTCATATGCATATACGGTGGGACGCTGAAGCATTGCCCAGCACAATGTGGCAGCCAGACTCTAGATTATTCCATTTCAGTTATGAGTAACTGTAATTATATGCTATGTTTAGCTTACGAATGCTAAGATTGCTTAACCTTAATAAGCTAAGATTGTTTAATTCTTAATAAGGTAGCCAGCCCTTAACTGCATGGTGAAAATCCAAGTCCAGTGGCTTGTGTGCCACTTGTCTATAAAAAGCAAATAAAGGACTTACATTTCTGGTTCAGGTTGCAATCCATCAAGTGAAACCTTGGGGTCTTTAGGCTAAGGATCTTTATTTGAAAATCACTGTTCTACAGCTTATTAATTTTCCATGTCAAAAAGATCAAAGAAGTCATTCAACAAACATGTATTGGGTCTACTAAGTGGCAGGTCTATTTAAGACTCTGCAGATGCAGTCACAGCAAATGAGACAACAAGGCTCTAAGGGAGTTCATCTTCTATTTGAAGACAGTCAGAAAACCAACAGCCAACCAACAACCAGTCAATGCCCTCCAGAGAAAGACCATGAGGGGCATTCCTTTACTTGAACAAGTGGATTTATTAATTGTTGTAACAAGGAAGAACACACACAACAGGGAACCAAGAAATATCTTAGTAAGATACCTCCTAAGTAAGGGCATTAGTAAAGGCTTATTAAAAAGAGTTTTGGCTTATTAGGTGACTCTGGAGAGGATTTATGAAAGCAAGGCTTTGTTCTGGATTGGATGCTGTCAGAAAGTAGAAGCAATTCTAGGATTGGACAGCTCAATAAATTTTATCTATAGCAAGAGCTGACTATAGTGAAAATAAAGCTATGATTGGTAGTAAAGTAGCATTCATTCATTTTAAACAAAAGATGGTTTGACATTTTGTGGGTTATATAGTAACACTAATTTGTATTTGTTTTTAAATGAAATAATGATGTAGCATTATTTTCACTCACTTTATTATGGTCTTAGAATGACCGTGTTTCATGTTAGTACTCTATAAAGTTATTTCTGTCTAATGGGTGAACAATATGGTCTACCTGTGGGCTCCAGACCAGCTTCTCACAATGCTGAGGTCTCACTGCATGGATTAGATCAGTTCCTAGACATCAGGGGCTACTTTTCCCTTTCAAATATGCAAGCAGCCAAGTAATAAATTTAAAAAACTATCAAATAGTGACAGAACATAGTAAAAGAGAGGCCTTTATATTGGGTGTACAGGGAAAGGCTCTTAGATTGGAACAATCAGAAGGAGCCAGCATATGACTAACAGGGGGAAAAATATTTCTGTCCCAGAGAATAACTAAGGCCCTAAGATAATAAAGAGTTTGAGTGTAAAAAAAAGTAGTGTGATCTAAGAATGATCTAAGAGCACAGTGAGGAAAGACAAAAGGAAGGAGGGAGAGCCAGGTGGCCAGATGGAAGCTGCGTAGGGTAGGCAGGGTATTGCGACTTAATTCTACATGTAATAAGAAATCATTGAATGTTGTAAGAACAGGATAACGATACAATTTTATTTATGCATTTAAAAGATCATCTTGAAAATTTCATGGAGGAGCAGAGATGTGAGTCAGGAGGTTTTACAGTTTAGGCAAGTGATAACAGTGGCTGGCCATAGGTGTTGGTGGTGGAGAAGGCAGAGATGCCTGTTCTGAGGTCAGTGTTCATGAGACTTACTGATATGTTAATTTAGGAAGTGAAGAGCAGGAAGAAATGAGTGAAGCATGATCATTGTAGTTGCTGGGTTCTTAATGTCAGTGATAATCTTATTCATCATATGACTCCTAATACCCAATTCACAGAGGGCACTAGACTTTGAATGAAAGAATACCTGTTGTGGTTAATGTTGGAACTATTAGCAAGCTTCAAAACAGTTGGGGTTTGGTTCTTAATTTCTTCAGGTGACTTGAAGGTAACTCAGTGGTGGTAGTAAGGTACAAAATACCCCAGGACAACACAGAACAACAAAATCAAGGTAGAATTGTCACAAATAACTACTAAGTAAATGTTTCCTACATATTGAGTAAATACTTGACATACTAAATATGCATAAAATAAATGTGGAAAAAATTAAAATAACCAGAAAACTTCCTCAACTTGATACAGAATATTTTAAAAAACTTATTGCTAATATCATATTTAGTAGTGAGAAACTTGATGCTTTTCCACTAAGATTAGAAACAAGATGAAGATATTCCCCTTTCACCAATTGTTTCAACATCACACTGGAATTATCAGTTAATGCAGTAAGACAAGAAAGACATAGTAGAAATACAGATTCAGAAGGAAGAAATAAACCTATCTTTGCTTGCAGGTGACACAATTGTGTATGTAGAACATCTGAAAAAATCAGAAAAAAACTCCTGGAACTATAAATGATTATTGCAAGGTCACAAGGTACAAGTTTAATATATAAAATTAAATCTCCTTCCTATATAGCAGCAATGAACAAGTAAAATTCCAAATAAAAAACATAATATCATTAGTTTTCCTTATATAGAACAAAACTGCATATTTTGTATGTATTTTATTTGATTTACATCTATGTATTTCATTTTGGGGAATTGCTAGTGTAAATGATAATCCCAGCACTTTGGGAGGCCAAGGTGGGCAGATCATGAGGTCAGGAGATTGAGACCAACATGGTGAAACCCTGTCTTTACTAAAATATTAAAAAAAAAAAAAAAAAAAAAAAAAAAAAAACTTAGCTGGGTGTGTTGGCACATGCCTGTAGTCCCAGCTACTAGGGAGACAGAGGCAGGGGAGTCACTTGAACCTGGGAGGTGGAGGTTGCAGTGAGCCAAGATCACGCCACTGCACTCCAGCCTGGCAACCGAGTGAGACTCCGTCTCAAAAAACAAAAACCCTCTGCTCTGTGGAAAACTCTGTTAAGAGAATGAGAAGATAAGCTACAGGATAGGAGAAAATACTTGCAAAACACCTATCTGATAAAAGACCATAATCCAAAATATACAAAGAACTTTTAAAACTCAACGAGAAAACAAAAAAATGGGACATCCTGGCACTAGACAAGGATGGCCCATTTTTTTGTTTTCTCGTTGTTGAGTCTTGAGAGTTCTTCGTACATTTTGGATTACAGTCTTTTATCAGATAGGTCTCTCACCACTCCTATTCAATATAGTATTGGAAGTTCTAGCCAGAGCAATCAGGAAAGAAAAAAAAATAAAGGGTATTCAAATAGGAAAGGAGGAAGTCAAATTGTCTCTATTTGCAGACCACATGATTGTATATCTAGAAGACCCCATTGTCTCAGCCCAGAATCTCCTGAAAGTGATAAGCAACTTCAGCAAAGTCTCAGGATACAAAATCAGTGTGCAAAAATCACAAGCATTTCTATACACTAACAGACTTAAAGAGAGCCAAATCAAGAATGAACTGCCATTCACAATTGCTACAAAGAGAATAAAATACCTAGGAATACAACTAACAAGGAACGTAAAGGACCTCTTCAAGGAGAACTACAAACCACTGCTCAATGAAATAAGAGAGGACA
>CAUYNB010024722.1:0-30143 GCA_963574225.1 Lagothrix lagotricha
CCCATTTGCTCGCAGTATCCTAAAATCTGCTCTCGCTGCAGTTCCCTTTGGGTTCCATGTTTTCCTTGTTCCCTTCCATGCCTAGCTGGATTGCAGAGTTGAGTTAAGTTTAAGATTATGAAATAAAGACTAAGTAACAAAAAAATAAAAAAAAAAAAGATAACAAAGAAAGAAAGAAGAAAGAAAGAGAAAAAAGAAAGGAAGAAAAAAGAAAGAAAGGAAGAAAGAGAAAAAAGAAAAGGAAAGAAAGGAAGAAATGAAGAAAGAAAGAGAAAGGAAGGAAGGAAGGGAGGAAAGAAAGAAAGATGAACTGGCCTTGTTCTCATGACTAAAAGAGTTGAAAATGACTGAAATGCTCCCTTTTCAGTTTTGGAGGGAAAAAAAAATTGGTCCTAGTTGAGGGGGAGGCAAATGAAAAGACATATGCTCATTTTTATGATGATTAGGAAAATACCCCTCTGGAACCACAAGTTAACTTTCTGGTAAGAGATGGCAAGCAGGACTCTGGGTTTTGTGAAGTTCTTCCTCTTTCAACGGCAAAAACATTCATTTTTTTTTCTTCTTTTTTTTTTTTCCCTCTCATTGAAGAGGAGCCCCAGCTTCAGCTCTCTCCTGAGTTCAGGGAAGATGAAGTCTCAGAACCAAGCCCTGTCTCCCAGCCAAGGCCCCTTTTTTTTAAATTCTTTTTTTTGAGACAGTCTTATTCTGTCACCCAGGCTGGAGTGCAGTGGTGCAATCATAGCTCACTGCAGCCTCAACCTCCCAGGCTCAAGTGATCCTCCCGCCTCAGCCTCCTGAGTAGCTGAGACTACACGTACACACCACCATGCTTGGCTAATTTAATTTTTTTTCTTTTTTTGAGATGGAATCTTGCACTGTTGCCTGGGCTGCAGTGCAATGGCATGATCTTGGCTCCCTGCAATCTCCACCTCCCAGGTTTTCATGCGATTCTCCAGCTCTGCCTCCTGAATAGCTGGGATTATAGGCATCCACCACTACACCTGTCTAATATTTTGTATTTTCAGTAGAAACGGGGTTTCACTATGTTGGCCAGACTGGTCTCCAACTCCTTACCTCATGATCTGCCCACCTCGGCCCCCTAAAGTGCTGGGATTACAGGCATGAGCCACCGTGCCTGGCCTTAACATTTTTTTGTAGAGATAAGGTCTCTCTATATTGCCTATGCTGGTCTCAAACTCATGGGCTCAAGCAATCCTCCTGCTTCAGCCTCCCAAAGTGCTGGAATTACAGGTGTGAGACACCACGCCCAGCGCAAGGCCTCCCTTCTAATCTTACCCCCCGCATTCTCCAGCATGGTCTTGTGCTGCTCCAAGTTAATGTCAAAGGCAGCCAGCCCAGGATTGGAAGGAGCTGAGTTGTCCTTGATTCTAAGCCCCATGGATTAGTTCGCCTTTCAGAGTCTGTCTGAAAGGCAGAACCCAGGCTGCAGTGCAATGGCACAATCATGGCTCACTGCAGCTTCACACACAGGCTGATTGGGAAGCGTGTGCCACCCACTAGGCCTCGGTTGAATTCCTTAGGCTAAGGCATTCCCCTCTCTGCCCACTCCTAGGCACACCTTGGCTTGCTTACTTCTGAGCCGTTCTCCTCCTTGCAGCCTGTTCCCTCCATCTTTTTTTTCCTTAGATGGAGTTTCCCTCTTTTGCCCAAGCTGGAGTGCATCTCCTCATTCAAGGGGTGTCCATCCTGTACACAGAGGACAGGAGTGTCCTTATCTCTGGAGACACAGGGATACAGAGAGGAATATGAACCAACAGGCCTTGCTAAGTTCCCTCAGTTTATTACCATTAGATCACATCCCTTTGTCCAGTCACACTGCTGCGCGACTGTCCACTCTATCAAAACTAAGCCTGAAGACACAGGGTTCCCTGTTTCTTTGGGTCTTCATTTGTGGATGCTTCCATGTCATGCAAAACATATTCAATATGGCCGGGCGCGGTGGCTCACGCCTGTAATCCTAGCACTTTGGGAGGTTGAGGTGGGCAGATCACCTGAGATTGGGAGTTTGAGACCAGCCTGACCAGCATGGAGAAACCCCATCTCTACTAAAAATACAAAATTAGCCAGGTGTGGTGGTGCATGCCTGTAATCCCAACTTCTTGGGAGGCTAAGGCAGGAGAATCGCTTGAACCCGGGAGGTGGAGGTTGCGGTGAGCCGAGATGGCACCACTGCACTCCAGCCTGGGCATCAAGAGCGAAACTCCATCTCAAAAATAAAAAACAAAGAACAACAACAATAAAAACTTATATTCAATAAATGTGTATGTTTTTCTCTTGGTAATCCACCTTTGGTTATAGAGAGTCTCAGACATGAATCTAGAGATGGATGAGAAAAAAATGTCTTTTCTCCCCACAGTTCTCACCCGTCCCCCTGCCCCACTGCTGGCCAGCAGCACCCAAGGAGATGCTGTCTTCTCTCCACCTGCATCTGCCTCCACCTCAGTCCAGGCCACCACTGATTCTCTCATGCAACTCATTCACAGCTTCTGAGGGTCTCCTGGCTGTCAGGAGGCAAAGTTACTTCCATCATGTGAGGTCTATTTTATTATATTATTATTATTTGTTGAGACAGGTCCTCACTCCGTCACCCAGGCTCGAGTGCAATGGCACAATCATGGCTCACTGCAGCCTCAAATTCCTGGGCTCAAGGTATCCTCCCACCTCAGCCTCTCAAGTAGCTAGGACTACAGGTGTCTACCACTGCACCCAACTAATTAAAAAATATATATATTTTTTGTAGAGACAGAGGTTTCACTATGTTGCCTAGGCTGGTCTCAAACTCCTGACATCAAACGATCCTCCAGCCTTGGCTTCCCATAGTTCTGGGATTACAGGCATGAGCCACAATATGGTACAGGTCTGTTTTATTTATTTATTTATTTATTTATTTATTTTTATTTTTTGTTTTGAGACAGAGTCTCATTCTGTCGCTCAGGCTGGAGTGCAGTGGTGTGATCTCGGCTCACTACAACCACCGCCTCCCAGGTTCAAGCGATTCTTCTGTCTCAGCCTCCCAAGTAGCTGGGATTACAGGCATGTGCCACCACGACCGATTAATTTCTTTATTTTTAGTAGAGACGGGGGTTTCACCATCTTGGCCAGGCTGGTCTCAAACTCCTGACCTCATGATCCACCCACCTTGGCCTCCCAAAGTGCTGAGATTACAGGCGTGAGCCACCGCACCCAGCCTGATAGAGGTCTATTTTAAAAGTGAAACAACAATGACACAGAGTATGGCTTTCACATCTCTCTGGTATCCTCGGACCCTGCCACTTGTTTGAGCTCCAGAGATTTCCAGCTGCCAGGATCTGCATCTCTGCGTGGAGGTCTCTCTGCATAACTGCAGAAACCTGGTCTGCCCAGTGGAAAGGCAGAAATGCTTGGGAATTTACACCGCTGTCTGCAGCCTTCAGCAACAGCTGGGTGGAGGGAATTTGTGTAGAAATACCCCAGCTCCCTCGCCTTTGGAATGGACAATCTGGGGCGTATGCCTCCCAGGGTCTTCCCATAGATCTAGTCCTGGTCACCGTGGAGGTAACTTAACACACCCATTACTGGCTGCCTTCCCTGTGTTAGTTCTTCTCCCTTACTTACCTTCCCAAATAAGCCACTTGCATTTGAATCCTTGTCTCCAGGTCTAGGGGCACTCACACTGCGACACAGCACAACAAAAATTATAATACGAAATGCCCCCCACAGGCTGATTATAGGACTTAGGTAGAAATGTTTATCCAGGCCAGGAGCACTGCTCATGAGAACCAGACTAACAGGTGTGGGATGGTGCCCTCTTTTTCAGTCCCGTCAGCCTCTCTTTGTAATGGTATGTGGAACTTTATCTGGGGACGTTGCAAAAGTCCAAGCCTGAGCACTGCCCCGTCTGAGCTTCCCTGTCCCCCTCCCGCTTTTAACTGGCTTCCCGCTTTCGCCCTTGCCTCCTTCCAATCCATTCTCTGCCCAGCATCAACAACGATGCTTTTTTTTTTTTTTTTTTTTTTCGACAGTCTCTCTGTTGTCCAGGCGGGATTGCAGTGGTACGATCTTGGCTCACTGCAACCTCCACCTCGCGGGTTCAAGCGGTTCTCCTGCCTCAGCCTCCTGAGTAGCTGGGACTACAGGCATGCACCACCACACCAGCTAATTTTTGTATTTTTTAGTAGAAACAGGGTTTCACCATATTGGACAGGCTGGTCTCAACCTCCTGACCTTGTGATCCACTTGCCTTGGCCTCCCAAAGTGCTGGGATTACAAGCGTGGGCCACCGTGCCCAGCCAGTGATGCTTCTTAAAACACCACCCATTGTTTCACCTCCTACTTAAAACTCTTCCATGGCTTTCTGTCTCATTAGAAGAAAACAGCAATTTGTACAAGGCCCTACGTGCCTGTGCCCCTGCAGGTCTGCACGCCTGCCTCCTTTTGGGATCCTCCCGACCCCATCCCCGCTTTAGCAAGACTGGCCTACTTCCGCTTCCCCAACAGCTACCCCTCACCTGGGCACATGCTGTCCTCTTGATTGACATACTCGTGCCCTCCACTCATAACTGGCTAGCTCTTCTTGATTATTTCTTTCCTGGTTTTGACAGCATCTTCCCCAAGAGGACTTCCTCAATGACGGTGAATATTAGTCTCTGTTCTGGCCCTTGCTTGTTTCCTTTTACTTACTGGAAACTTACAATCGAAATTAGTTTATCTATTTACTGGACATTGGTTGGGTTCTTCCCTAGAACAGAAGCCCGACAGGGCAAGGATCATGCCCATCTTGCTCACTGTTATATCCCTAGGACTTAGCACAGTGCTTGGCACATGGCAGACTCCTAGAAAATTCAGATGAATCTGGTGGAAGGCCCACTAAAATCTCACTGTGCAGCCACTACTGACACCCCCAGCTGACACATCCTTTCCCTCAATGCCTGTGGCAATTATCATCAACATCATTCTTTAGATGGTTAATCCTCTGTGTTTTATCACAAAACCACTGTTGCCTTGAACTATTTTTTAATCATGGTTTGTTTCTTAATAATCTCTGACGCCTATCCTAGTTTGCAGATTAAATAATTCACTTTTGTTTTGTTTCTGACACAGAGTTTCTTATCACCCAGGCTGGAGTGCAGTGGCGCAATCTCAGCTCACTGCAACCTCCGCCTCCTGGGTTCAAGCAATTCTCCTGCCTCAGCCTCCCAAGTAGCTCAGATTACAGGTGCCCACTACCATGCCTGCCTAATTTTGAGTAGGGATGGAGTTTCGCCATGTTGGCCAGGCTGGTCATGAAATCCTGACCTCAGGTGATCTGCCCATCTTGGCCTCTCAAAGTGCTAGGATTATAGGTGTAAACCACCATGCCCAGTGCTAATTCACTTTTTAAAGCTCCACAATAGTTGACAGTGTATTTTTTAAGGATAAGGATATTCTCTTATATAATAACAACATTACAATGCTCAAAACCAGGAATTTTAACATTGATACACTATTATTTAACACACAGTCCATATACAAATTTAATCAAATGGCCCAACAATGTCCTTCATAGTAGCCACTCACCTCCCTAACATGATTCAATGCAAAATCACATATGGCACACTCAGTGGTCTCTTTTCTAGTTTCCCTCTATCCCTCTCTCCCTCCCTTACCTCCCTCTCTCCCTCTTTCTCTCTGTCTCTTTCTCTCTTTCTTTCATCTTGTTCTATCACCACGCTGGAGTGCAGTGGCGTGATCTCAGCTCACTGCAACCTCCACCTCCCGGGTTCAAGCCATTCTTCTGCCTCAGCCTCCTGAGTAGCTAGGGTTACAGGTACCTGCCACCATGCCCAGTTAATTTTTGTATAAAAATAGAGACAGGGTTTCACCGTGTTGGCCAGGATAGTCTCAATCTCTTGACCTGGTGATCCACCCACCTCGGCCTCCCAAAGTGCTGGTATTACTGGCGTGACCCACCTCTCTCCGCCTCTAGTTTCCTTTTTTGAGACAAAGCCCTGCTCTCTTGCCCAGGCTGGAGTGCAGTGGTGCAATCACAGCTCACTGCAGCCTTGACTTCTAGGGTTCAAGTAATCCTCCTACCTCAGCTCCTGAGTAGCTGGGACTACAGGCGTGCACCACCATGCTTAGCTAATTTTTGTATTTTTTGTAGAGATGGGGTTTTGTTTGCCATGTTGCCCAGCTGGTCTCAGTCTAACTCCTGGGCTCAAGTGATCTGCCTGCCTTGGCCTCCCAAAGTGCTGAGACTACAGGTGTGAGCCACCAGGTTTCTTTTAATCTGGAATAGTTCCTCAGTCATTCTTTTCTTTCTTGACCTTGACATTTTTAGGGAACACAGTCTGGCTCTTTTGTGGAACATCTCCCACTTGGTTTGTCTGATATTTCCTCCTGATTAGGTCCTGGTTAAACATTTTTGGCAGGAATACCACTGAAGTGTTGTTTCACAGTTTACCTAACCGATCTGTTATTCTTGGAAATTTGTGTAGTTTCAAATTTTTCCTCACGTTATAATCAACAATGTAATCTTTATACATCCTTGTAGCCAAATCTTTGCACACGTTCTTACCTATTTCTTCAGGGTGTTTTTCTAGAAGTGGAACTGCTATGAGTAAGGGCCAGGTGTGTTTTTATGATTTTTGATATGTATTGCCAAACTGCCTTCCAGAAAGGCTGTGCCCGTTTATACTCCCTCCACAGTGAGTGAAAGCAGCAGTTTCTGGGAGATTTTGCCAACACTGGATCCAAATGGTTTAAAACACCCTTCTTACAGCCGTCTGTACTTCTTATGTTGATCTTCCATTCCAGCTTCTTGTATGTGTAACTTGTTGGCCCTAAGCACCTACAAGCAGTGTAAAGAAAGGGCTTGCATGTCTTACTCATCTTTGTGGTACCTAACTATGCTTCCTACTTAATAGTTACTTGATAAATGCCAAAGGAAGGAAGTAACACATCTTTGAACAATGCTACCTTATATCATTATCAGATTCTGCTTTGACATGCTAGGCTTCTGTCTCGGTTCGGGCTGCTGTAACAAGTACCATAGACTGGGTGGCTGATAAACAACAGAAATTTCTTTCATGCAGCTCTAGAGGCTGGAGGTCTGAGATCAGGGAGCCAGCATGATCAGATTCTGATGAGGGCTCTCTTCCAGGTTGCAGGCTGCTGACTTCTCGTTGAATCTTCACATGGTGGGGAGAGGGTGAAAGAGCTTTCTGGGGTCCCTTTTATAAAAGTACTGGTCCCATTCATGAAGGCTCTATGCTCGCGACTTAATTACCTCTCAAAGGTCCTGCCTCCTTGGCTGGGCATAGTGGCTCATGCCTGTAACCCCAGCACTTTGGGAGACCCAGGCAGGCGGATCACAAGGTCAGGAGTTCAGGCACAGCCTGGCCAAGATGGTGAAACCTCGTCTCAACTTAAAATACAAAAAATTAGCTGGATGTCATGGCAGGCGCCTGTAATCCCAGCTACTCGGGAGGCTGAGGCAGAGAATTGCTTGAACCGGGGAGGCAGAGGTGGCAGCGAGTCGAGATCATGCCATTGCACTTCAGCCTGGGGAGACTCCATCTCAAAAAAAAAGAAAAAAAAGAAAAAGTTCCCACCTCCTCATACCGTCACATTAGGGATTAGAATTTCAGTCTGAATTTTGGGGGAACACATTCAGTCCATTGCAGCTACCAAAAATGTTATTAACACTGGTATCCAAAAATCCAGCAACCAGAGCCCCTACTTACCCAGATTAGCAAGATTCAGTCTCAGGACCTCTCGGGAGCACCGAAGAATCTTTCCATTTTGTTGTATGGATCCTGGGCAGGCTCTTCACCTTGGCTGTCCAGCCCATGCAGATACCTACTTCTCGGCTCCCCTCCAGCCCTAGCTCCAGGGGCTTCTTTGGGCTGCTGCTGCTCTCCTTGTACTTACCTCTGGGTCCCAGGAGGATCACATGCCTTTCTCTCAATTCTCCAATCCCAGCTAGGACAGGCAATCATTTTAAACTAGAGGCTTAGAAACAACAGACAGGAATTACAATGCTGATAAGGCAAACATAAAGCAGGATGTGAGCTATAAATGCTATTACCTTTTTAGCCCCATAGGGACTCCCTTAGGGACAGTTTTTTCTCCTTTGAAATATTCCTTTCTTCCTCCCCTGTGATGCAGGATCTGCTCACCTGAGAGGACACCGTGTGGGGCACCCTTGATCTTGCCTCTTTTTCCCCATCCTGGCCCTCCTGGGGTATTAAGAAGTGGGGCCTTGGCAGGGCACAGTGGCTCATGCCTGTAATCCCAGCATTTTGGGAGGTCAAGGCAGGTGGATCACAAGGTGATACAGGAGTTTGAGACCAGCCTGACCAACATGGTGAAACCCTGTCTCTGCTAAAAATACAAAAAATTAGCTGGGCGTGGTGGCAGGAACCTGCAATCCCAGCTACTAGGGAGGCTGAGGCAGGAGAATTGCTTGAACCTGGGAGGCAGAGGTTGCAGTGAGCCGAGATTATACCACTGCACTCCAGCCTAGGTGGCAGAGTGAGACTCTAAAAAAAAAAAAAAAAAAAAAGAGGTGGGCCTTGAGAGGGGCGAGGTCATGAGAATGGAGCCCTCCTGAGTAGAATTAGTGCCCTTATAAAAGAGGCCTGAGGGTGCTCTTTTGCTCCTTCTGCGATGTGAGGACATAGCAACAAGGCACCATCCATGAAGTAGAGCGCTCTCACCAGACACCAAATCTGCTGGTGCCTTGATCTTGGATTTTCCCGCCTCCAGAGCTACGAGCAGTCCATTTCTATTGTTTATAAATTACCCAGTCTAAGATGCTTTGTTGTAGAGGCCCAAAAGGACTGGGACGCACATTAACCAGTGTCTCTGCAGGCTGACCTGCCTCCCACCTCCCCCAGAACAGAGATCACATTCAGCCTGGACTGGAGGGGACTCAGCGGTATCGTGGAGCACACGAAGGCTGCGCAGCTTGCAGCTTGCTTTTGCCACGTGGGGGCTGGCTGCAGCTCTCCCGAGTTCATGCTAGGTGGCATCCTCTCTCCATGGAGGAGATTACGACAGCTGCTTGGAGTAGTCCTCCAACTGTATCTAAACGCTCCTGCACAAACTCATTTCTAAGGCACATCAACTCACAGCTCTGCTCTGAGATGTCACTACAGGAGGGACTTGAGCTGCTGCAAATCAACTGAGCAAATTAGATATTATATTCTGTTTTATGTAATTGTAAAAAAATCAGTCTGTGCAATGCATTACATTTAGCATATAACTGGCTAAGACTTCAATAAGGGAGAAAATACATCCTCCTTTTAATGGGGCAATGAAATATTCACATGCATATAATGGACTAAATTAGGTCAGTAAGTGCTTTATTCCAAGGCTTCAAAAATAAATGGACTGAGAGTTTCCAGAGCAAGAGAAAGTTTATGCTGTTGCAGCAGTAAGGTTGAAACCCTATGAGCTCACTTCACCTATGAGTCATCTGGTTTTAAGGGCTCCTAATGTTGCATTTAATTCAGCCTGCCTCCTCCTCCTCTCTTAAGAAGGAGTTCTACCTTTGGTAAGATTGTATCCATATTTCCAATATAGGCTACCATGCAAAACAATTGACTGGCTTTAGAGACGTCATCACCGGATAGATGCTGGTCATAAAAAGACCACAAGTGATGGATTCTTTCCTTACCTATATTAGCAGGAAATCATTGGCTTTTAAGTAAATTACAGGAGAAGGGGCCAGGCATGGTGGGTCACGCCTGTAATCTAAGTACTTTGGGAGGTCGAGGCGGGTGGATCACCTGAGTTCAAGAGTTCGATACCAGCCTGTCCAACACAGTGAAACCCCATCTCTACTAAAAATACAAAAAATTAGCTGGGCGTGGTGGTAGGCGCCTGTAATCCCAGCTACTCGGGAGGCTGAGGCAAGAGAATTGCTTGAACCCGGAAGGCGGAGGTTGCAGTGAGCTGAGATCCTGCCATTGCACTCCAGCCTGGGCAACAAGAGCAAAACTCCATCTCAAAGAAAAAAAAAAGTAAAGATTACTGGAGAAGAGGAGAAGGTTTTTCCTTCCCCTACTCTGAAAGTACAGAATTAATTTTTATATCTTTACTGTGTAACTTCCTTGCCAATTTGAACATTTTTCCTTCATTTAAATCTATTGACTGTTTCATCACTGAACCTGTCACAGAGGACTTGTGTTTTTTTAAGCCGTGGCCCTGAAAGGAGGGTGTTAAGACTTTCTATGCCTGTAAACCACCTCTTGGGCAGGGGTGGGGGCGAGGGGCTTTGGACCTTTTGATTGTTACTTAAGTGGTTCACAGAAGTCAAGATAGCGTTAGTTTACACACTGCCTGGGTAGGGTGGAGGTTACACACCTTAGTTACTTATTACAAGTCGCAGGGGCCACGATGGCGTGGGTTTGGACGGCTTGCCTGTCACATCAGGGTTACAGAGAGCAGTTTCAACAGAAAGCCCAGGTATGGTTGAGGTATGCAGTTTTATGGGGCTTTTACCATGTCACAAACCAAACCAAAAAAATGCCCAACTTTCTGTGTGCCATTTTTGGGTTAAACATCTTGTGTTTTACTCAGTCTCAAAATGGAATTGAAGTTGGTTTGCCTAGTTTCCTTTAAAATTCTGGGACCCATTTAACTACCGGGTCGATTATAGAAGATGCCAGATTTGAGGTCATTGGTCCAATCAGAGAGCTGGAAGTTCTAGGGACTGAGAGACTGCCCTTGACTTTCTGTAAAATGTTGACCTCTGACATTAGGAGACCGATCTCCCCTAATTTTTTTCCTTTTAAAATCTGACCTGGCAGAGATGTGGGGATTTTGATAGTTACCTAGTATAGTATAACTTAGCAGCCTGGAGGCCTAGGTAGGGCTGAGTCATGCCATATGTGGTACAAATTAATAAATATGGCCAAAGGCTCACTGTGTCAGGCACATACTAGGTTCTACAGAGAAGGGACTCAAAAGATGAAAAAGACACATTTTAGGCCTTTGAGAAGGGAAAGCAGACACCTAAATAACTAGCCTCACCACTCAATCAGTTGACCTTGGGCAGCAGACCTACTAATTCTCTGATGCTCAGTTTTCTCTATATACGGTGGAGGCAGCATGTCTTTAGACAGTACCTGCTTGGAGGATTGGGCGAGGTTCTCGGTACAGTAATGGGATGGATACTGGAGAAAGGTAAATGCACTCAAAAGCTGTCTCGTTAAACTTTGTAACACATCTACTGTGGGAACCCTCCTAACTGAACACCGCAGCAGGGAAGGAGGACTTTCCTTTTCACTAAAAAAAGACCGTGTTACATTGCTGTAGTGACAGCAGTTTGGCAGCCACAGGTGGCTGAGACAATCAGCAGGCATGGGCATTTCAGCAAGAATCTTTTTTTCTGAACTTGCAGTTGAGAACTGATGCAAGACAAATGATCCAAGAAAGTCTCGTGACTGAGCTAGGTGGTCAGATGTCTACAGGTGACCATCACCTGGCAGCACCAGCCAATTCATTAAGATGAGCCAGTTCATCTGGAAACCAAAGGCTGCAGAGGCACTACGTGTTGCTTGGAGGTCAGTTTTTTTCAAGCGTGAGACTTCTACTACTCATCACATTTCACAAATCCTATCCGTTAGGATGAATATAAAGTTTTCAAAGTGAGCTGACTTTAAAGAAAAATATTAAGTCACAAGAACAGCAATAGGAAATTTACAGCATGTTAAAACATTTTTTTTTTTTTGAAACAGAGTCTAGCTCTGTTGCCCAGGCTGGAATGTGGTGGCGCCATCTCAGCTCACTGCAACCTCTGCCTCCCGGTTTCAGGCGATTCTCATGCCTCAGCCTCCCGGGTAGCTGGGACTATAGGTGTGTGCTGCCATATCTGGCTAATTTTTGTATTTTTAGTACAGACAGTGGTCTCACCATGTTGGCCAGGCTAGTCTCAAACTCCTGACCTCAGGTGATCTGCCCTCCTTGGCCTCCCAAAGCGCTGGGATTACAGGAATGAGCCACCGTGCCTGGCCCATAGTAAAACTTTTAATGTCCAATTGGTAACTACTGGGGTCCACTGATGAAAGGAATGCAGAGGGAAGGAAATGTTAACTGGAAACCTCATACCTCCAAACTTGCTTTCAGCTCACACTTCTCCTCTCTTGGAGTCCTCCCTGGGTGCCTGAAATCACTTCTTCCCTTGTTTGCAAAGTCCTTTGTCTGCCTCCACAATGACCCTTACTCCATTGAATGGAGGGGGTTTGCATCCGGTGTGTTTTCCTTCCCAGTGGTCAGCTCCCTGGGAAACAGCCTTGAACTGCAGGGCTGGACACATCAAGGTAAACTCTGAAGGAGAAGAGAATAAATGAGAGAATGGAAGCTCTATCTGCAGCTGCTTCCTGAGGATTAGAAAGCTTTGAGTCAAGGAAAGGGGTGGAAACTCCAGTTCCTGGACTATTCAGAAAGCCAATTTGATTATTCAGGCAAAATGAATCCATATTTTAGAAGGCAGATAGGTTTGTGGCTTTCCAGCATAGCAGACTTCTATTTACAAGAACTCTTACCCAGCAGCTTTATCAATGGCTGATACAGGTGCTGACAGAAGAATCAGAAGATTTCCTGTTTCTTTTGCTTATTTATTTATTGAGATGGAGTTTCACTCTTGTTGCCCAGGCTGGAGTGCAATGGCGCCATCTTGGCTCACCACAACCTCCACCTCCTGGGTTCAAGTGATTCTCCTGCCTCAGCTTCCCGTGTAGCTGGGATTACAGGCATGTGGCACCACCCCTGGCTAATTTTGTATTTTTAGTAGAGACAGGGTTTCTCCATGTTGCTCAGGCTGGTCTCAAACTCGCAACCTCAGGTGATCCGCCTGCCTGGGCCTCCCAAAGTGCTGGGATTAGAGGCGTGAGTCACTGCTCCCGGCTGCTTTTTTATTTTTTAGAGACAGTCTTAGTCTGTCACCCAAGCTGGAGTGCAGTGGTGCAATCATAGCTCAGTGCCACCATGCCTGGCTAAATTTTAGATTTCTTTTGTAGAGACAGGGTTTTGCTATGTTGCCCAGGTTGGTCTTGAACTCCCAGGCTCAAGCAATCTTCACCCCACCCCCATGCCCCCGCCTCAGTCTCTAAAAGTGCTGGGATTGCAGGCATGAGTCACTGCACCCGACTTCTTTTGCATTTTTGGCTCAGCTGCTCCTGCGTGGAGTCGGAAGCTGGCTGTCTTTGACGTATTCCCATCCCTCCATCCTCACCCACTCCTCCATTTGGATTTCCCTTCTTGCTCTTACTTGAATCAAACCCGTTTTTCAAGAAGACCAGCAGTTGTTAGTGCAGTTAATTGAAAGGAATAAAGCCATAACGGTGGAATTATAAATGAAAATGAAAAACCCCTTGAAGTCTTAATCATTTTGTCTGTGTGCTTTGCCTTCTTATAATACAAGTTCACCCTGGCAGCCACACAGAACAGTTACAACCAAGCTGTGATGGCCAGCTTGTGCAAGCCAGAAATTCAGTGCACCGACTCTTGAGTCAGACTGATGGGTTCAAATCCTGGGTCTTCTACTTATTAATTATGTGACCCTGGGCAAATTATAAAACTTTTCTTTTTTTTTTTTTTTTTTTTGAGACGGAGTCTTGCTCTTGCACTCGCCCAGGCTGGAGTGCAATGGTGTGATCTTGGCTTACTGCAACCTCTGCCTCGTGGGTTCAAGCGATTCTCCTGACTCAGCCTCCTGAGTAGCTAGGCGCCCACCAACACGCCTGGCTAATTTTTGTAGTTTTAGTAGAGACTAAACATCACCATGTTCAGGCTGATCTCAAACTCCTGACCTCAGGTGATCTGCCCGCCTCTGCCTCCCAAAATACTGGGATTACAGGCGTGAGCCACCGTGCCCAGCCTATAAAACATTTTTTAATCTGGTGCTTTATCTATAAAATAGGCCTGTGTTCCCTACCTCATCTGGATATTATGTTCAAGGAAATAATCCATTTATAAGACCACAAGGGCCTGGCCTACAGTTGGTGTTGAGTAAATGCTAGCCATTATCTTTCCATTTTTGAGTTGGAATGTCTGAATTTCCTCATAGAGGCATAAAAACCTGATGTATAACCATTTATTTGTGTAGGCAGGATGCAACAGCCTGTAGTGGAGACAAAAATAGACAAGCTAACACTTACTAAGTGACCATGCCAACTCACTTTTTCTGGGTCTGTTTCACATCTGTAAAATGAGAGGGAGAAGCAGGGGTTCCCAGGATGGGAAACTTAAATGTCTATACAGGCCAGATAGATAAAAATCACTAGTGACTTGGGCTGGGTATAAGACAATAGGGAGTTATGGTTAACTATAGAGTGTGGTCAACTGACTAGGATCGACAGAACCCTGGAGTTGGTTAGAAAGAGCAAAATCTCAGAAACTACCCCAGATCTATCCAAATGGAATTTGCATTTTAACAAGATCCCCCGTGATTTGTATTGCTCATGAAACTTGGAGCCTGGTGTGGTGGCTCATGCCTGTAATCTCAGCACTTTGGGAGGCAGAGGGGGGTGGATCACTTGAGTCCAGGAGTTCAAGACCAGCCAGGCCATCATGGTGAAACCCCGTCTGTACTCAAAATACAAGAATTAGCCAGGGATGATGGCACATACCTGTAATCCCAGCTACTTGGGAGGCTGAAGCACAACAATTGCTTGAACCTGGGAGGAGGAGGTTGCAGTGAACTGAGATTAGGCCACTGCACTCCAGCCTGGGCGACAGAGTGACTCTGTCTCAATAAACAAACTAACAAAAAAAAAAACAACCTTTGAGAAAATTGTTACGGTGCATAAGCCATCTAAAGGCATTCAAAAAAATGTTTTTGTTAATGTTAGCCAAATAAACTTCCGGCTGCATCAGGTCCTATGCTGCCAGCAAGTGACGACTGTGGTTGGTGGAGGGCTCTAGGAGATGCCAGCTTTAGGGGTCTCGCTGTCTGAGAGGGATCCTTTCATTAGAAGTTAGGTATCCACATACCTATATAGAAAAGACCAAACCTGGATTGCTTAGAACAGTACTTCCTGGAGTGGTAGGTGCCTGAGAAGTTACTTGCTGAGCTCTCTGCCTTCTGACGGGTAAACTGTTATTGCCCCCATTTTGCAGACAAGATAAATGAGGCCCTGGGAGACTCACTGACCCGTCTAGACACAAGGAAGTGGTGGTAGTGGGTATACTCCCCCAGGAAAAAAGACAATTTTGGGTTGTTAAAATCA
The DNA here is from genome assembly GCA_963574225.1 of Lagothrix lagotricha. NCBI lineage: Eukaryota > Metazoa > Chordata > Mammalia > Primates > Atelidae > Lagothrix > Lagothrix lagotricha. Next base: position 15,219 of record CAUYNB010024722.1, read on the forward strand.
GTGACTAGACCAGTTTCCAAGGCCTGGAAAGTTTATTAATTTCTTTATATTCCCCAATGCATAATAACTGTTCTCTGTTTCTCTCGGCACCTCCCTGCGACTTCCTGGCAGCCCTGGGGACAGAGGGTTTCCTCCTTATGGACAGAGAAGGCCCAGAGCCGGCTTCTGAACGGATATCCGGCCCGCAGGATGCAGAGGAGGCAAAGGCTTCATTGTTCCTTGGGGCTTGCTTGCTCCGCCCCCAGCCGTAGGACACTCGTGGCTGATGCCGGTGACCGAAGACAGCCCATTTCCCAGGAGTGGGGCCTTCGGAGTGGAGGGAGCGAGGAAACGGGGCTGAGCACAGACCTGGAGTCCGATGTTCTGAGCATAACACTGGAAGGAGCTAAGAGCCCCAAGATAAATAAGATCAGAATTAGAAAACGTTAATCCCACGCCGGCTCGGCGCTGGCCTGGCTGTTACTCATTAACGCTCCCCACAGCGGAGACTCCAGCGACTCCGTCTGCGTTTTTATTACTTAATCTGGCTGGGTTTGGCTGCAGGGAGGCTGGTGGATTTGCTGGCCCGGTGTGCTGGAAGGTAGTTTATTCACAGAACTAGCAGCTTCCCACGCTGGCTCGGAGCCTTGGGAGCCGTCCGTGTAGACCCCGCGCCGCGCCCCGCATCCCGCGGCCGCCGGGGGGCGCTCGGGTCGCGCCGAGAGCAGCACAGGCAGCCAGCGCCGGGTCGCCGCGGACCCGCAGAGCCCTTCGCGCCCTGAAGAAACAAAGTGCATCTTTGTCTGTGGCCCGGGGCGCCGCGTAGGAGACGCTTGGCAGGGGCCAGGCCCGGCCGGCCGCCGCCGCCGCCGCGTGCGGGGATCCTGGGCGCGCGTCACTACCCCGGGACTCAGCCCCTCGCGGGCCTGGCGTGGCCCAGAGGAAGCGGGCACCGGCGCGCGGCCGGACTGGCTGCCCTCCCACCCCGAGCACATCCCGAGGTGCGGTCCGGGACCCGCACTGGCACCCGCGGGGCAGCGGCACTTCGCCCGCCGCCACCGGGGCCTGGGTACTCCGCTTTCCTGGCTCGCGGCGGGGCGGGAGCCTGCGTGGGGGTGCTAAGGGCTTCGGCGCAGCTGGGCCGCCTCTGAGTCGCCTGTTGGCCGGGCAGTGCCCGCCTTCGCTCTCGGTGCCGTCCCGGGGCGGGTCCTCGCTCCGGCAGCCGCGCGCCAGTCCAGCTAAGCCTCGGCGCCGCGCGGCCGGGGAGACTCCAGCTCCCAGCAGGCCCCGCGCTGCGAGCGCCCAGGCAGGAGGCGCGCCCGGGCCAGCGTCTGCGCAGTGCGGCCGCTCGAGTCTGCTAGTACCACACCCCCGGGAGGGACGGAGGGGAGGCAGAAGCATCCGAGGCATTGAAGCATCCGAGGGAGCCGGAGGGGAGGAGAATGGAGTGACAGAGACACGCGGAGGGTGGGGGGTGGGGGGGAGCGTGTTGAGGGAGGGGGGAGGGGGGACACAGAGGGAGGAAGAAGCGGCGGCGGCGGCGGCGGCTCCTCTTTGCAGAGGGGGAAACTCTTGGGCTGGGAGCAGGAATAATGCGGTAGGCGAGGCGGGCTGCTGGCTCCCAGCTCCGGCAGCAGCGGCGGCAGCCCGAGCAGCGGCAGCAGCAGCGGCAGCACCCCAGGCGCTGACAGCCCCGCCGGCCGGCTCCCTCGCTGACCGCCGACTGTCAATGGAGCTGGAAAACATCGTGGCCAACACAGTCTTGCTGAAAGCCAGGGAAGGTAAGAGGCAGGGCCGGTCCGTGCCCGGCGTGTCCGCCGCGGGCCGGGGTGCGGGTGTCGGGCGGGCAGCGTGCGGGCTGGGGCTGCGCCCGTGCGGGATGCTGGCTGTGGGCGAGTGGGTCGCGGGCAGGACACTTCGGAAAGAGGCTCTGCAGACCCTTCAGGGTTCTTGCCCAGGGGCTCGGAGGATCTGGACTTGGGCAGAGAAGGTTGCAGGGATTTGGATGTGAACAGATCTCCTAGTTTCCAGCGCTCGCCCTGTAGAGCGTGCCATCTCGGCAGTTGTGGAAAGGTCAGTTGGAAAAGCATTCATTCGGGGAGCGACGGGCAAACATGCACATAAAATAGTGTTTCAAGTCGGCCCGGGATGGTTCTGTGAGTGTGAACCGGTGTGTGTGTTGGGGGGGTGGTGAAATGAGCAGAAGCCAAGTCTTCGCCTGCGCAGGCTGAGTTGATAGAGACTATTGCTGGAAACCATCCGCTGGGATGTTTCTTAGGGAAATCCCGTCGTGTGGAAGGAAGCCTTTTAAAGGCAAAGTCAGATGTTGAGGAATTAGGCTGTTCATAGAATGATCAAAGGATGGCTGTACAGATCACCTAGAAAATAATTCAGTATTTCAGGTTTTTCTTTTCTGGGGGCGTGATAACTGAAATTGTTTGATTTTGGCTCAGTTATGAAAAGAAAGGTAAGTGTGCTGGTGCTTTAGATACGTTTTCTATGCAAATCATTAGATTTCCTGCATTTAGCTGGCAGGAAATATTGTCTAGATATTGGAGTGGGTAAGATCCTGAGTCAAACCTTATAAACACATATTTTGACTCTTCCTTGAGATGAAAAACAGAAAAAAACGGGGGGAGGCACAATCATTTCCTGAAATGATTTTGTTGTATACATGTAAACATATATATTCAGGAATACCTGGAATGTATGTAACATCTTTTTCTTTTTTTCTGGTCAACATTTGAGCTCTAGTGTGCGGCCTTTTTTCATAAAAGGGGAAGAGGTTTTTTCCTTTCATGGGAGAAGGCTTTATCTGATACTCAAGGTAGAAGAAGGCAGACTGAGTAAGGGCTTGACTTTAGAAGGATACTTGGTGAGCAGTCCACGAAAATGTCTTACCTACTTAATATTTTCATTCACCCACTTTGATGAATGGAGGGAAGAATTTCTGGTGAGCAATAAAACGATTCGTGTTTATTCAGCCAGTTCCATCACCCTGTGGCTCCCTACACACTGTGGGGGTAGGTGATGCATGGCCTTCTGTGGGCAGCGTTTCAGCAACTCAGCCTGGCATTCGTGTCTTACTTTCGTCGTCACTTGTCACTCTAAAGCAGCCAGTGGGCAAGGGGGTTTATTTCAGAAGCCTCGAAGGGAGGCAGTGCTTTGAAAACCCCAGGACAGTTTAAAATATACAGGTTAATCTCCCTCTCATTGCTTAGCTTTGATGGGAACACAGTTTTAGGAGAGGCTTGTTACTTGGTGACTTCAGGTTCTAAGGCCTCAGCTGTTTTTCACCCCCGCCCCAACCTGACATTTTTAGTGGATGGGATCAAGGTGGGTGCAGGTGGGCTCTTCTCTGGGTTGAGGAATGGTCCTGAAAGCGAGGAAGCAGAGAAAATAGCCCCCCACCCCGCCCCTGTTGCAGCCTTTGCAGCTGGCCACCTAGTGGTGGGACACGGTGGTACATCTCAGGATTCGGGGGCTGGGAAAGTTTTCACTCTCCCTCCATTCTGAAATTATTTCTTGGGAAATCACTGGGTCTGATGGTACTGGAGTCTTGCAAATTTCGCTGGTTCCTCCTGTTGCCCAGGGAATCTGCCCCCATATTTGCTGCTGTAGATATTTGTTTGCCTGAGAGATGCTTTTTTTCTTCCCTGAACATTTGGCTGCTTCTTTTATGATGTTTTGCTTAGAGTGGGCAGTGATATCAATTCCACCTTCCCCCTCCAAATTGTTTTCCCCAGTATTTTCTCCCCAACGTGAATTTACTGCCTGATATTTTTGGTTGTTAGGCCAACAAATTGGGTTTTTTTCCCAGAGCCTTGGGGAAGAGAGCTGCAGGCTGGAGGCTTGTGTGGAGTGACTGACTCCCACTGGGACGGAATTACAGTGATTGGAAGTACTCAAGAATGTGCCTTTCACTTTTTTTCCTTTTAAAGTCTTTTTCAATTTTGCTTGGAGACTTTGGTCGTCATCTCATGGTGAGAAAATAGCTCTTGATGATGCCTCGGAAATGGAGAGGGCCTGCGGAATCAGGGAGAGACTGACACATGAACAAGAAAATTAATCATTTAATGGAAACCTCATTTTAAAATTTGCATCTCTCCACCTTTTTCTCTCTTATACCTAGAGGAAGACCATGATTTTAAGTGCTTCTAGTTTCTTTTGGCTGGGGCTTTATGAGAGATTTGAGCCCATATATCCTAATTAGTGTGGATGCTTTTAGAAGTTAAAACAATTTATTTTTTTCTTCTCAGTTTTCATATATTTGAATTTATTTTACTAAACTTAGTAATTGTCCAAACAACCATATTATTTAAATATTCAGAAATGAAGGTTTCAGTTAGTTTAGTGAAATATCTAATATAAAACAGTATGTTAAAAAAAATCTGGCCAGGCATGGTGGCTCACGCCTGTAATCCCAGTACTTTGGGAGGCCAAGGTGGGTGGATCACCTGAGGTCGGGAGTTTGAGACCAGCCTGACCAACATGGAGAAACCCTGTCTCTACTAAAAATACAAAAAATTAGCCGGATGTGGTGGCACATGCCTGTAATCCCAGCTACTTGGGAGGCTGAGCCAGGAAAATCGCTTGAACCCGGGAAGTGGAGGTTGTGGTGAGCCAAGATCAGGTCATTGTACTCCAGACTGGGCAACAAGAGTAAAACTCCTCAAAAAAAAAAAAAAAAAATCTGAGTTATTTAAAAGGTTTAAAAACAGTTCTTAAAGATTCTTGTCAATGGTTACAGATGAGAAATATAATAGGCAAACGAGAAATTTAATTTAGTTCACTTAACAAAATACACCATAAACAATGTAAAATTTGACTTTCAAGTAAAAGTCACATTTGTCGCAAACAATAGAGAAACAGACTTTGAAGAAAGACAGGCACACTTTGCAAATGCTGTAAAATAATTTGTATTTGTCCGTGTTGGTGGGTAACACCGGGGCCTATCTTTTCTTATTATTGTGTATTCTTAAAGACAGATGGCTCCTAAATTCATTGTACCTTCAAAGTCTTACAGTAATAAGACATAAAGTGGAAAACATGAATGTGGCGATAAAATAGAAAGCCTGTAAGTGGATTAGAGTAAAATGATTCATTGTTAGTAATTAGAAAATATAGCAAGCAAGCTTCACCCTGTGGCAATTATTTTAAAATAAGAAAAGGTAGAGGTATGCGTTCAAGATTTTAAACCACGGAAATATATTTTGGGGGTTGTTTATTTGTCCTGGTCTCAGGAGAAAACATCAACTCGATCACTCTTAGGAACTTTAGATTGCTCTCCTAAAAAGTGGTTAAAGGAGAAAAGGAAGAAGTTGAGACTGAATTCATGGCAGTTTATGGAAATGAGCTAAGTGATTAAGCATTTCATGAAAAAGAGGCCCAGACTATATCTATCTATTTGTTTACATTTCAGAATCTCAGAAAATTGGCAGGCGAGCTAAACGTTGAAATAATAATGAGGAGTGTTTGCTGAGTGCCTTTTGTGTGTTTCTTTTTGGTTTTATTGTTGCAGTAAAGGTTTTGGTGTTCTTCTCATCTTCTAGATCTGTTGCCTTTCTTCTGAGTAAACAGTGGTGAGAAAAAATTTTGCAAGGCCCTGCTTTTAGTTTCTTCCCAGGTCAGTAGTAGCCATATTTGATCAATAAAGATTATCTGAAGGAATATTGATCACATTTTCCTGAGCCACTAGCAAGCACAGGAATTGAGAAGTTAGGACTGTAACTACTTTGCCATTTGTGACAATTGCCAAATATCAGAATACACAAGAACTGTTTCCTCAGATAACTCTGTGACTTGGTTGGATCTTCCTGATGATCAAGATTAGGAACCTGGGGCCTGGGAGATGTTAGAAAGGGTAGGAGGAAGGAGTGAGCCAGCATCCAGCCCTATGTGGGGAAGACTATGCCCTGGGCAGACTTCGCATTCCACAGCATGGCTGAAAGCCCTGGACCTCTTTCCCTTGCAACCCTAATTCATGGTGATAAAACCAAAATACCACTGTATTAGGTTATTAGAACACCAGAACATCTCTGAAGCTCAAAGCCCTCTTACGGCTATGTGGAGGCATACATACTGCACCCTGAAGCTTCTCCTTCAATTTTAATGTTAATCTTACCAAGTGACAGCTTTCATCCTGGTGAAGGCAGCTCGGTGTGTGTAAAAGCAGCTTGGCCTGTTAAACACAATACCGTTAAATGAAACTGCCTTTCATTCTTTTTTTTTTTAAGTTTCCTTTTCAGTATTGACAACTTGGAGGTAGAGAAACCAAAAGCAATGTTTTCAGAAGGACTTGCTTTCTTAAAGATTTCAAATGATGATTGTAGTTAATCTGGCTGCCTGTTTTAAAAGCCATCAGATAAATACCCACAAGGCTCTCATCTTTCAGTAGCTTAGCTGCTGCTTGTCAGATTCTAAACTCCAAAGTGCTTGACTCTTCCAGCGCCCAAACTAATCCTTGTTTAAATTATGTCTTCAGAAGCTATAACTCTTGTAGTGGCTTGCTAAATGATACCCTTTGGATCTGGGCTGAAGACTTCCGGAATGCCCAAGTGAATTTCAGGAGCAGCTGAATGTTTAACCAAATTCACCTTTACCAAGGGCTATTCAATCCATATCTGGGAGGTTTTAAATAAAACCATCCAGGCAATACTTAAAGTTAATATTTGTTGCCAGTTTGTTTGCAGTGCAAGATAAAGTGTTATAATGTCTAGACATTTTTGAAATAAAAAAGTCTTCTGGTTACAAAAAGGCATTATTGCCATAGGTCATGCAACTCATAGGTTAAACTTGAGAAAACAGAACGTGACTACCAATAGGTGACTCACTGAGAAGGGAATTTGGAATTTCTTCAATCATACAACCCTTAGCACCCATTTCTCACATCAAAATAGAATAGTGAAGCCAAGTGAGGTGGCACAGCCTGTGGTCCCAGCTACTCTGGAGGCTGAGGAAGATCATTTGAGCCCAGGAGTCCTGGTCTGGAGTGAGCTATGCCTATTGGGTATCTGCAGTAAGCTCGGCATCAATATGGTGACCTTTTGGGAGTGGGGACCACCAGGTTGCCTAGGGAGGGGTGAACTGGCTTGGTGGGAAACTGAACAGGTAAAAACTCCTATGCTGATCAGCAGTGGGATTGCATCTGTGAATAGCCACTACCCTCTAGCCTGGGCAACACAGGAGACCCTGTCTCTAAAAATAAATAAATAAATGAATAGAATAGAATAGAATAGAATAGAATAGAATAGAATAGTAAAGACAAGGGTATGAAGGCATGATTTTAAATATTAAAATGGGCCTGGCACAGTGGCTCACGCCTGTAATCCCAGCACTTTGGGAGGCCGAGGTGGCCAGATCACCCGAGGTCAGGAGTTTGAGATCAGCCTGGCCAATGTGGTGAAATCCCGCCTCTACTAAAAATATAACAATTAGCTGGGTGTGGTGGTGCTTGCCTGTAATCCTAGCTACTCGGAAGGCTGAGGCAGGAGAATCACTTGAACCCGGGAGGCAGAGGTGGCAGTGAGCCAGGATTAAGCCACTGCACACTAGCCTGGGTGACAGAGTGAGACTCCATCTCAGAAAAAAAAAAGATCCAAATGTATTATGGCCTCAAATAATAGGATTGATTTCTACTTTAAAACATATCCTGTTATATTTCAGTAGAAATTTTTATTTAAAAATATTCTAGATATTGAGAAGATGTATTTTTGAGAGGCAGAGATAATGCCATTCCTTTTATTACCATCCAAACACTGGAGGAAGCATTTCATTTTGTGTTTATCATACTACTTTTAAAAGAGAAAGTCCTTACTTCCTGACTGAACCTTTCCCCTACTCCAATTTTTCATTTTGAGGAAACCATTCTTGAATAGTCTTCTGAAAGTCTTACAAGGGTAAAGTTTATTTATTCAGCATTTGGTTGTCGAAGGACCCAGTGCAGAGGTAACATTTGGGTGTCAGCCTTAGATAAATGCAATGAAATGAGTGAAAAGATGCAGTTGGGTACCACCATTCTGTTTTTACATTTATTCATTTGTTTTGTTTTGTTTTGAGACAGAGTCTTCTCTGCCGCCCAGGCTAGAGTGCAGTGGTGCAATCTGGGCTCACTGTAACCTCTGCCTCCTGGATTCAAGTGATTCTCCTACGTCAGCCTCCTGAGAGCTAGGATTGCAGGTGCCTGCCATCACATCCGGCTAATTTTTATGTTTTTGGTAGAGATGCGGTTTCACCACGTTGGCCAGGCTGGTGTCAAACTCCTGGCGTCAGGTGATCTGCCCACCTTGGCCTCCCAGAGTGCTGGGATTACAGGCATGAGCCACCGTACTTGGTCTGTTTTTATGTTTTTTAACTGGTCAGCTAGGTGTGAGCAGTACTGGATTTTTTTCCCGAAGAGCTGAGGCTGAATGGGATGTGACCTCCTTAGCTATGTAGACTGTATTGACTCTGCTGTGCCTAGAATTTGGACAGTGGTCTGAGGACCAATATGTGATTTAAGCATAATTAAAAGATTATACTTGAGGGACAGAGCTGAATCTGGAAGACAACTGCTAATTTTCTGGGGTACTGCGGGTTTTTTTGTTTTTTTTGAGACAGGGTCTTGCTCTGTCACCGAGGCTGGAGTACAGTGGTGCAAGCTTAGCTCACTGCAACCTCGACCTCCTGGGCTCAAGGGATCCTCCCACCTCAGCCTCCTGAGTAGCTGGGACTACAGGCTCCGCCACTATACCTGGCTAATTTTTGTACGTTTTGTAGATGAGATTTTGCCATGTTGCCGAGGCTGGTCTCTAACTCCTGGGCTCAAGCAATCCATCCACTTGGCCTCCCAGAATGTTGGGACTACAGGTGTGAGCCACTATGCCCGGCCAACACTGCGTTTCTATGAAGATCTGTTCCTAGAAATGGAAGCCATGAAAAACAATGGCAGGAACACCCTTTGATTGCGGAATGACAGGATCCAAAAGGAAAACTGGTGTGCTGTGGTGCCTTCCAGGCAGAGCAGTTGTTCAGGGCAGAGGCCTGGGCAAGTGGGCTGGCTGCAGTTCTGGAGTGAAGACGGTGGAGACTGTCTTCCTTTCTGGCTTTCTGTTGGGAATGGCCTGGGTATATCCTTTGACATAGCCTGTCACTGGAAATGAACAAAAAGATTAAAGGCATCTGGTCCTCTTCGGGGGCTCTGTCCAACATGGTAGCCACTAGCTGTATGTGGTTATTTATACTTAAATTAATTAAAGTTAGGAATTATGTTCCTGAAGCATGCAAACTACATTTCTAGTGCTCAGCCACCACATGTGGCTAGTGGCCACTGTATTGGGCCGTGTATATAGAACATTCCCATCATCGCAGAAGGCCCATTGGGACAGAGCTTCTCTAGAGGGTTCTGTGTCTTTAGTGAATGTGATAACCTATGACTTCTGACATGAAAAATTAGGGCAAGTTAAAGGAAGCAGAGGGAGGCAGGGAGTTGAGGAGAAGGAGAAAATCAGGGAAGGGGTATGGGGAGTGAGGAAGAGCGATGAGAGGGAGAAATGGGTAGGAGAAAATCAGGGAGGGGGTATGGGGAATGAAGAAGAGACTGAGGAAGGGGAGGAGCCAGACAGTGGTGGAGGGGTGAAGGCAGGGGTTGGAAGTTGGAACTGACTCACCTAAGAGGGAAATTCAGGTCAGGGACAATCATGGATGGTGGCAGGGATGGGGGTGTAAGCTACCATATCCTCCTCCACCCCATTTTTCATATCTTGTTGGAAAATTTGCCTAAATTGAGCAACTGACTTTCCTGATTCAAATTAAATGTGTGATATAGACACATACAGAGCCCATGTTCCTTCTTGAAATGCTTAATGTGGGGATATTTTAAATCGGTCATTTTATTAAAAAAAAAGATTAAGTTGCATAAGTGTGGCAGATCTGCAGAAAGAATAGAAAGGAATCTCCACAGGGAGGTGATCTAAAATGGGGGTTTTCATTGTTTCTGAATTACGGAGATATCAGGAAGAAGGTATATTTAAAGACATCAAAGAAACACACTGTAATTGTATCCACTTAAAAATGGTTTCTCCTGAAAAACTGTTTCTTGTGAGATTTGAAACATTTTAACAACAACTTAGAGTGCACTTAGAAAGGAGCATAAGGATTTGAAACAATAAAACAGTTTGTTGCTTGTTCTCTGGTGTCTGAAGCAAGGGACTCTATCTGAAGTTGTACCAGAGTCAACTGGTGACATCCTGCTGGCAGCAGGTAGTCATAAACTAGGCCAATTTTGATAGGGCCTACCGTGTTTCTAAGAACTTGTAATCTGTAGAATATCAAGAATTTTTTTAAAAAAGGCAGTGATGAAATGAACTCCAAGGACACCTTCTGGGGCCTTGCAGAAAGCAAGGATAAACAGATAAGCTGAGATAAACAGATAAGAACATTCCTCTGTCGTGAAGTGGCAGAGGCCACAGAGCTCCTGGTGCCTTGGCTTCCCTGAGCCTTCTCAGCTGGTCTACTCCCCTGTCCTGCGTTTCCCACATAGAGGTTACCTTGGTTTAACAGATGGGGAAACTGAGATGAAAGAAAGGGAGTCATGGCCAGCGTGGTGGCTCATGCCTGTAATCCCTGCACTTTGGGAGGCTGCTTGAGGCCAGGTGTTTAAGACAAGCATGGGCAACATAGCAGGACCCCTATCACTACAAAAAACAAAAATGGCCAGGCATGGTGGCTCATGCCTGTAATCCCCTCACTTTGGGAGGCCAATGCAGGTGGATCACTTTTGGTCAGAAGTTCAAGACCAGCCTGACCAACATGGTGAATTGCCCCCAAGGGACAGGATGTGAAGCCCCTTGGGTTGTGGTGGTGGGGACAGTCATGGGAGTTTAGGTGTGGGCCACATCATTGGCAGCAACATTACCTCTGTTCCTTGGCAGATGCAAGAAGGTAGGCAGTGGGCATGCCAGTTCCTGCTGGCTCACCACGCATGGCTCCCATCTGCTCTGCACCCTGCTTCCCTGGGTGCTTACCACTCATTAGGAGGTTCTTGCCCTCAGTAACCTCTGCCTGACAGTGGCACCTTATGTGTAGGCTCAGATCTCTGCAGCTCTCTTTACTTACTACCCAGGTAGGGGGTTAGAGAGGGGGAGGTGAGGAGGGTTTTTCTTGCAGATTGCAGGGCATCCTCATCCCTCCCCAAACAGAGGGTCTGAAGTGGCCTTTTCCCCCAGAAAAGCTCTTTCCAGATGAATCCCTTGCCATTTTTCAGTGATAAACTTGAGTATGTGCATTTAGAAACCATGTCAACTCCTGTGTGTGTGTGTGTGTGTTGCGTTAATGTTGCACCTCTGCTCTTCAGGGGGCTTTGTGAGGCAAGGGAATGTGTAAGAGCCATGCACTTCCTTGGGGGTCCACTGTGAGACTTGAGATCCTGGTGGGAAGGCAGCATGGTGTCACTCCGTGATGATTAGGGCACAGAAAGCTATGCCTTTGATCTGCTCCTACAGAGAAGGTATAGCTCTGAACTTAACCACTCACTACAGGAAGGGAAGGGGAGGGGATGGGAGATAGAATTACCCAACTGCTGGATGAAAAGAACCCAGCCAGTGTAATTGCTCTGCATGTCTGATAAAAAGTCTTGTGAAACCTCATTTGAAAATGGAATTCCATCCTGGCATCGGTCTTAGCACTGCTTCTGAAATGGAAACAAGCTGGAGAAGGGTCAACAAATGGCTGAGGAAGAACAGCTTTAAGTGGCTGGTGCAGAAATGGGTCCTGGTTGGTCTTAATGTTTTCTGTTAATACACTCAGGAGGAGCTTGTTGGGATATGTAACATCCCAGGAGATGGAACTCTTAGCTCTAGGAAGAATAGGGGTGGAGTGTGGACAAAGGATTGGGCCATCAACTTGAATAGCAAAGCATATCTGAGCATCCAGCTTCTATCAAGCCAAATGCTGTCGTGGGTTGATGTCACTAAGGCTGCTGTCACAGATTGGGGATGTGTGTGTCTGATGAATATGTTCCTGGAACATAGTAGGTGTTCAAAAATATTTCCAGAATGAGTGACTGATGTTACCTACACAGGTTGAGTATTCCTAATCCCAGAATCTGAAATCCAAAATCTGAAACTTTTTGAACACCAACATGATGCATGCAAAATGATCATTGGAGCTTTTCCTTTTTTTTTTAGACAGAGTCTTTTGCTCTGTTGCTAGGCTGGAGTGCAGTGGCATGGTCTCCACTCACTGTAACCTCAGCTCCCGGGTTCAAGCGATTCTCCTGCCTCAGCTTCCTGAGTAGCTGGGACTGCAGGTGTGCACCACCACGCCCAGCTAATTTTTGTATTTGTAGTAGAGATGGGATTTCACCATGTTGACCAGGATGGTCTTGATCTCTTGACTTCATGATCCGCCTGCCGCAGCCTCCCATAGTGCTGGGATCACAGGTGTGAGCCACCGTGCCTGGCCTTTTTTTTTTTTTTTTTTTTTTTTGACAGGGTCTTACTCTGTTGCCTAAGCTGGAGTGTAGTAGTACCATCATAGCTTAGCTCACTGCAGCCTTGGCCTCCTGCACTCAAGCTATCCTCCTGCCTCAGCCTCCCAGATAGCTGGGACTATAGGTGCGTGCCACCACTCTTGACTCATTGGAACATTCTGGATTTTAGATTTTCAGATTTGGGATGCTCAACCAATATAATGCAAGTATTCCAAAATCCAAAAATAATCAGAAATCCAAAGCACTTCTGGTCACAAGTATTTTAGATAAGGGATATTCAACCTGTATTTATGTTATGTGATGGTGAAGAAGAGAGCCAAGAAAGTGATATCCTCAAGAAATGGCCTTGGTGTCACAATAGATGGTACATTAGGAAATGATTCAGCATGGTTAAGAAAGGTTAACTAAGGTTATAGGGCAAATTGCAAAATGTTTTCCAAATGTTTGTCTTAACTGTGAAAAATGTTTGGCAAACTCCCCCTCCCCCCTAATTTGGAAGTGGTTTGTTTTAGTCATTTTGGAAGAAATAAATATTTGCATTAGGCCAAACATTTGGGGCAAACAGTTCTCCCCAATTCTGAGGCTCTGTGTGAGTAGGAGATGTCTCATGCCGGTAACACTCATCCCTTTTTTGGCCAAATTGAAGGTAACTTTGGATGTGAGCTTCACATGCTTTTCACATCACTGCTAGAATGAGGCTGAGCAAATGGAAAGAAAAGAGGAAGCCAAGCAGTGGGATCCTTCCAGATCTAGGGATGGCTGATGACCTGGCATTTGAAGGATGTAATCGTTAAAGAAAAATTGCCTTTCTGCTCATGGGCAGGGAGGCTGGATCCAATTAAGACAACGAAAACGTATGTTAACTCGGAGGAAAAATTTCTAAACAGTCAATTCTGTAATCCTCTCTGAAGAGGAAGAGGCCGACATGATGAGGCTTTATGGATGGTGCCAAGCCCTGTGATATATAATAATTAGTAACCACTGGTTATTTTGCCACACACTCATTCTCCAAACCACTAACCATTGCTTGGGATGGAATGCACCAGGCCTAGATACTTGTCCCAGATGGCTTTCCTTCAGCAGTATCCAATTAGAGGGACTTTTACAAATTAAAGCTTAATTCTGTATAATATATAGCAAAATATAAATTAAGGAAGGAGAAACCCGATTTCCTTGGATGGTTCCATGGGTTATAGAGGTGAGGGCTAGTCTTCAGGTGCACCTCTTAGTTTACGCTTCAGCACCTCATGGCGACTGTTCTATATCATGGTCCTCAGTATTTTTGCTAGTCTTTTTGGTAGGTAAAAACATTTCAGAGGCTGGGCATGGTGGCTTATGTTTGTCATCCCAGCACTTTGGGATGCTGAGTTGGTGGACCATCCGAGGTCGGGAGTTCAAGACCAGCCTGGTCAACATGGCGAAACCCTGTTTCTACTAAAAATATAAAAATTATCCAGGCATGGTGGCATGTGCCTGTAATCTCAGCTACTCGGGAGGCTGAGACAGGAGAATCACTTGAATCCAGAAGGCGAAGGTTGCAGTGAGCCGAGATTGCGCCGCTGTACTCCAGCCTGGGTGACAGAGTGAGACTCTGTCTCAAAAAAAAAAAAAAAATTGCAAAGGTAATACTCACTAAAGAAAGTCCAGGCTTACATGGTGGCTCACCCCTATAATCCAGCACTTTGGGAGGCTGAGGTGGGCAGATCACCTGAGGTAAGGAGTCAAAAAGAGCCTGGTCAACATGGCGAACCCCTGTCTCTACTAAAAATACAAAAAAATTAGCCCGGGTGTGGTGGCACACACCTATAGTCCCAGCTACTCGGGAAGCTGAAGGGAATGACTTGAACCGGGGAGGCAGAGGTTGCAGTGAGCCGAGATTGTGCCACTGCACTCCAGCCTGAGTGGCAAAGTGAAACTCCATCTCAAAACAAAACAAAACAAAAAAGTCCAAAGGACCATGTAAAGCATCTAGAAAAAAGTAAAAAATCTCTTTCTTCCCATGCGCCACGGCTGCCACCCACCACTCAGAAATAATTAGTGTCAGCATGTAGGCGAAACGTTTTTCCAAGTCTCTGTATATGCCCATATGAACATCTAGATAGAACTTTACACAAAATGGGTCCCAGTATACACACTGTTCTGCAGCTGTTTTCAGTCCACAGTATGTTGCAGAACCTTTCCATATCTGTGTTTATAGTTTCCCATGAAATGGATGGGTGTCAGGAAAAATTGTGAAAGACCTTGGAAGCTGAATGCTGTTTCAGTGGAATGCTGGGTATGTTCTAGCAGACTCTTAGGGGTTATCCAGTTCTAAAGGGGTCTGTGTTTTTCATTGTCTTTCACTAGTTTTATAATAGATTTAACAAAGCTCCTAGAGTGGGCCATTTAAAGTCTCTAATTTTTAAGTATAATATAAAGGAATATCCTACTCATGATATATTCATCTTTATGTACTTATTTTAAAGACTTCTGTGTGT